>CCAG010012571.1:0-30036 GCA_001077435.1 Glossina morsitans morsitans
GAGAGAGAGAGAGAAATAGAAATCTCGTATAACTTGTACTTATATTAAATGTACTTTGTCTTCCATTGCAGTATCTTTGTGGTCGCTTTTGTCATTTAAAAAGTGTTGCTCATAAAAATTTCTTGAAAACTTGATAGAATTTTTTCTTCTCTTGTTTTCTTCTTTTTATTATAAACACAAAACTTTCTAAGGTAAAGTAAATATAACCGCCAAGTACGCAGCACTCGGCAGCACACATTCATGCCTTGTGTGCACCCACTCAAATCTAATTTATAGTTAATTAAAATAAACTTTTCTACCAAATGTCTAAAAAGACAACAAAACAACATTAAAATGAATGCAAAATGAAAACATATAAAAGGTTTTTTAAGTAGAAACTTCAATAACCTATAAGGAAAAAAAAAAACAAAAAAAAAAACATAACCTACAAATGCATTTAAACTTTAGAAAAAAACTTATGATAAGCGGCTTTATGTCACGGCATTCTCAAAGCAGGTGTAACGTCTTATTTTTGTGATAATTATGCGACTTATAATAAATGGTTGCAACCAGGTTGGAATATTAAGTAAATTGTTACAGTGAGAACTGCCGCTATGACCCTATGATAATCGTTTTTCTATTAAATCTGGCCGATTCTGTGGACCATTTACGTCTAGTTCTATAGTTTGAATTATTTCAGATGGGTGCCTGATATTGATATCATTTTGAAGTTTCCTTATGTCTTGTCCAATTAAAATGCAATCGTATGCATAGTTGTCGCCTCTTATCTCTTACTTTACGTCTGTAGCATACAGTAGTTCTAAGAGTAGAGAACTGTCACATTTGAAGAATTTGGTCAAAGTATTTTGGAATAATGTGTTAATGGGAAATAATTCTTTAGTAAATGTGAAGTAGAGGCGATTTTCTATGAACAGTCACCGTCTTTTTGAAGTTCATAGATAATTCCCATCTGATAAGTAAGAATGAGCAGACATGCATTTTTTGTCCTTACAGAAACGCTATTAAAATTTTCGAAAAAAATTCGCGAGAGTCTAGGACGATAGATCAATTTAGATTTACTGTAGACCAGATCAGGCTGTGCAGAAGGAGAAGCTGAACGTGTTGCAGTTTCTTATATATGAACATTTTTGTAAATTGAGTTTAATTTTGTATTTACGGGTGCATTCATAACAGAAGAAAATGTATCGAAATGTATCGTTGTTTCATCTTGATGTTAATTAGTTCCGATATCTGTAGTGATCACGTAACCCTTACCGTTTGAAGAAATTTAACTAGAACTTAAATTCAATCTTTGTTAGTAAGAAATAAATAAATAAAGATCTACGAAAAGTTACTGATCGCATAGTCGCCTTGGTAGAAAACGCATACAAGTACAATAATGTTTGAAACTTTTCGAAATACATGGAAATAATTGATGTTGCGATTTTCTATCATTAAAATAAGATTAGTTTTCGCCTATTTTCCCGTTTTTCAGCCACTATATTGTGTACATATATGTGAGCGGAAAAACAACTGTGCACGATAACTTGTACAGGTTTGGAGTTATGTACGTTCAACTTGTATATTAACTAAAGACTCTAAAAATTTATCTTGCAAATGCTTATTCCCCCTAAAAGTGAGGAAACAAGTAAAAAATTAAGTTCATTTTCCAAGACATTTGCAGAACCACTTACATTGTTGCAAATATGTTTATGTTAATATGCCATTGTGGCAAACGAAACTATTTCCGCCTTTCAGGCGACTTTAATAAACAAATAACCCAATGGAATTTCTACAAATAGGTTAATTTTAAGCATCAAGCTGCTGTGTAAACGTGAGCGAACCCTGCGGATATATGAGATAACACATTACTCAATAAGTTTGTAAGATGACTATGACTACTATTGTGGAATCCATATGATTTCATGGAATATTTCGCTTAAAATTTTTGGTATCCGCAAATTACACGAATGCTTCAACTATACGTCTGTACGCTTTTATCATGGATTCTTCCATAAATCATTCTACGAACTTATTGAGTGCGCGCCGTATTCTATCTTTTTATTTCATATTTTATGGCTTCGAATAGAACTAACAACAAGTGGACAGATGGACGAACACAACTAAAACTCGGACGTCTTAAAAGATTCACACTTGAGGAAGTCTGATAAGTACTTCCCCGATAATAAATTATTAATACGTGTGAGAATAGACAAGAGCTTTTGTTTTGTTTTAAGCTTGAACCGAAATTTTAAATCTCAGATTCAAGTTCCCTTTGAAATGTTACAAGCAGTGTAAAAAAGCTGATATACCCGACAACAGTATTTGCAAAGACGTTACATGAAGAACCTCAAAATATTTTGTCTTCCAATTGCCACAATTCTTCAACACTTAATATAATGTAATGATATGCCATAGAGTAGTTTTGGTATTGTGGCTGTTGTTGTTTTTGTTACTTTTGCCAACTTAAAAGTACTTATAGTTTGGTTATTGCATTTAGATGATAAGGCATTTTAACTTATAAGCACATAACATACACACGCATATACGCATACACGCACACACACATAGATAAGCATTACCGACAACAAGTGTAAAACAATTTACAAAGAGCAAAAAACTAAAAGCTCATAAAAAACCAAAGAAGACGTACAAAAACATTGCCACCAGTAAACGGATGAGTATAGATTAAGCAAAAGGACGAAGTACATGAGAAAGGAAAGGGTAGGCGGAGGGGGAGAGGGAGAAGGATAAAGAGAATAAAAAAGAAAATTTCAAATATTGAAATAAATTCTGAAAGTAAAGAAAAAAAAATAAAAATAAAACCGAAAAACAAAAATGAAAACAAAAACAAAAACAAAAAGAAACAAGAAACAAAAATGAAAGAAAGTCATACAAACAACAGCAGCAGCAGCAGCAGCAGTAGTAACTATGCAAAATGCATATAAACAAGACACATAGATGCACACACATACATGTACGCAGGCAAAAACGTATGGAAAGAGTGTACAAAAAGTCTTAACATGAGTACGTACAAGAAAAGTGTCGAAAACTTTTAGCAAACATTTACATATAAGAACATATAAACGCACAGATATACATAAACATAGTCAGCAACCAAGCACATGCATCGATTGTGAAACGCAAATGTGACAAAACAAAAAAAAAAAAAGAAGAAACATACAACAAGCATGTACTAAGAGATACATGAATGTGCAAAGAGTTAAATGAGGCAAAACAAGACAAACTCATCACCGTCACCATCGTCATCATCTTCATGCAACACCAAAGGCAAAGCAAGTGCTTCCTTGATATTAAAATTATTTCCCGGTGAGGGTTCTATCATCAGAGTTAAGAGATATTCGGCTATCAAAAACGAAATTACATTCAACACATGTAGGAAACGTGTAGATAAGTTTAGCTGTGCAAACGTATTAACTAATCGATAGAATATTTAGTTCTTACTTCTTACTTATCTTCCACTTGGGCCGAAACTCTTATACCCACCAACTTTATCTTAAAAAAAAAGGAAAAAAAATGTGGCCGATTTTATCCATCCTTTCCAGGCAGAGTAGGATCACCTATCGAATATAATTGGAAACTTTTTCCCGTTAGATCGATGGTAGTTCATAAATGAGACGAAATTGAATTTTTTTTTTTGCGTTTGAAAACAGCTATAGTCTCTATTTATATGGATGGTATGGACATTCTTTGACTGATATGATCCAATACCAATGATAGACATAGATGAATACATTTAAATCGATTCATATTTCGACACTGATCGGGTAGGTATACGTATTATAGAGTGTTTGAGGCTTGATTTCGAGCGTTGGAAACGTTTTGAGAAAAGATAAAAGTTCGAAATGCTTCCCTTGGTACGCTATTCGACAAAGTTAACTTCCGCAGATCACTTTCTCCTTTCGAACTTGAAAAAATGATTTATCGATAACCGACTTCTCAACAATGAAAGGCCAAAGCCTGTTTTTAATGACCATTTGAAGGAATGCCATGGTTGTAAGTGCAAACAAACCCTTAAGCGACAAACTGAGAAGTGCATCGTACTAAATAAAGATATTTATTCCCATATTTTTCATGGACACTTTTGTCAAGTTCTTTATCTTCGTACCGTAATAGTCATTCAATTGCTGCATGATTTTCAAATTTTCCATTTTTCTTTTTTAGTTTTAATCAGCTTTGTATACATTACCACTACAAAGATCAAGTCAAAATTGACGAAAGCATGAGCCAAAATCAACCAAAAATATGATGTTTTTCTCTCTACTGGCAACGTTAACTGTAGGGCAGGCTATGCAGCTTCTTATAAGCACTCACATCCTACACTTTAAAGTAATTTAGAAATTTTCAAATGTATTGATCCACGCTTCAGCTTAAAACGGCAAAGCTCAACTGGAATCTAAAAGGTATCGAAAGGTAGGAGCAACATGTGTTTTTCAAGTATTTCAGAAGTCCAAATGTCAACTGTCACATTTCAAATTTGTGCAGCCTTCGCTTTTTCAATCCTTCGTCATGTTATCTTAGTGAAGTGACCGAATAATGAAAGCCTTCATTTAATTGTTACCTATGTTAAAAGTAGCTTTGCTTTAAGTTGTACGCTAGATAAAGAAAAAAAACATTTTTTTTTTTTTTTTCGTCATATAAGCAAACCAAACAAGAGCTTTCCCATTAGGTTACAAAAAATAAAAAAATAACTTTAATATTGGATTAGCAGGTAATCTTTTATAAGCTTTTCAAAGATGCATAAAAAATTTTGCGTCAATATGATAACACACAGCCTATGAATATTAACTTCGAAAATAGCTTTACAAACCCTTTTAAATTCAGTAAGTTTTCTTTATCCCTACATAGTAACAGCACAACGGATGTCAAAGAAAAAAGTCTTCATCTAGCGTCGTATAGTATGTATGGCGAAGACAATCTAAACACTTTGTTTATATAAAAAAAAAGAGAGAAAGAAAGAGTGAGAGGGAGAGACGAAGAGACAGAGAAAGACATTTTTTAGGTAGAGAGGAGCGAGAAGAGCGGCGAAAATATGGCATAGAAAACGTTACACAGACTGAAGATTAGAGACACAAGAAAATTGGTAACAACTTTGAAGGCAATTTCAGTCAAATGACATTTCACGTTATATACTTAAAGAGAAGACAACAAAAACAACAGCAGAAACAAAGAAAGTAAAGAAAAAGATGCAAAAAAGAAGAAGAAGAAAAAAGAGAACCTAAAATATTTACATTAAATTTCCTAAACAAAAAAGATGGCGGCGGAGACACACGTTGTTCTGTTGTTTTAGTAAGTAGCATATAAAAATTTCCAAGTGGCAACACAAAGTGCCTCCAGCAGCAGTAATGGCAATACAGCTATAATAGCTGGAAAGCATCATTCGCCATCAGCAACTCCTAAATGCACTACACACGAAACTTTCAAGTCTACTTTTAGGAAAAAGATATTCACACATATACACACACACACACAAACACACAGAAACACACACACTAACATTTTCGCGCACAAATATAGACGTGAAACGAAACAAAAAATTGAAACAATATTATAACACATGCAAAATATTGTAACAACAAGAAAATGCAACAACATCGGAGTGTAACTTTAATGATTTTCATGTTTTACCGAAACAACAACAAAAAAAAAATAAAAAAATAACAACAAACTAAAACAGAGACAAAATGAGTAAAATTGATGCAAAAAAAAAAATAAATAAATAAAAATAAAATGTTAATGATGGCAGCGTATGGCAGTGAACGAAACTGAACTGAACTAAGGTATGGATAGGTGAATGGTTGGTTGCATAGATAGATAAGTAGGCAAGTATACGTAAGTAGGCAGACAAAGTATACTGTATGGCTTTCGTCGAAGATCTTCTTAAACATAGCTCACACGCACACACATACACACACACATACACATACATACATACATACATACATACATACACACATACACACACTCTTGTACATATATAATCATCTTTATGCATATAAGTGTAGCTGATGTTTTCGTTGTTGTTTTCAACGATGTCACGCTAGTGTAATGATACCTTGAGAAATAAAACAAAAAAAGAAGAAGAAAGCAGAAAATAAAAAACTTTGTTTATTTGTGGGCAGCGGGGGAGTTAAAAATGTATTGATGCCTTCAAGCCGGCTTGTTTGTTTTATTCGTTGTGTTATTGTTGTTGCAGTCGCTTTATTCATACAACAACTTGTATAAGGCGTTATGTTGTCATTAATAATGAATGTTGTAACGGCAATGAACTTTCGTTTTGCATACGATACCCTTATGGCATATGGATACTATGGTTATTTCTTACTCAGAATGAGTAAATATCTATTTTGTGTGCGTATGCGAGTAATATATATATATATATATATATATATATGTGTGTCTATGTGTATGTAAAATTTAAATAACAGTTATTTTATTCAATACTGACATCATCATGTTGAAACATCCTGCAAGCCCCCTTTAGAATTAAGTGTAATCTTAATCTTGACATTATCCGAAATTGGATTAGTTTTCATCCTTGGCAGTGGGAGATATTGTATTTGAATGATTAATAAGCTAATAAGAGCTAATAAAGAAGATTCAATACTTAAGAAAAACCGAGATATGATAGAGCTTTTGGATGAAGAGAAAGTGCATTTAGTTGGTTATTAAGGGAGCCAGTTATTTATTTGCTTCTTCTTCTTTTTTGTTTTGTCCTCTTTTGTTTTAACCTGCACCAAGTGTTGCAGGTAATTAACGCAAAGCTAAAGTGACGCGTGTGTTCATTAAACTAAATAAAGGTTTTATTTACGAAAGTGAACCAATTAATCATTCTAGTAATTATTTTAGTTACAGATTTTTTAGATTCTAAAACAATAAATTAATAGATAACCGGCTAACAAAAGGGATGAGAGGGAATGAAAAAGTTTTGTTTTACCTCGGAAAGAGTGAGTGTAGATGTTTTTGGATGGAGCAAGAACGTAAAGTTTATGCTAGTTTCTCAATGTTTTTGATCAGCGTCTGTGGTGCTTTTATACTCTCTTGGTAAATAGTTTCTCTATAGGAGACCTGAGGTTGGGGGATGGAGCGGGAGTGTAGACTTTTATACTAGTTTCTCATACAATACTGATTTGTTAATCATAGACTCTACAGATTGCATACATTTTTAAGTAGACTGCAAACTTTCAGATGAATGTAATCCTAGTTGTTTATGCATTTGCTCGTTATTGCTTCAATGCTTTGTTTTCTAATTCATGACATTTTTCATCGATAAGAACGTGATTATATCAAGTAACGAAGAGGTCTATTCGAAACTAGATCTTATTGACCTTATGAGCAACTTTTTTGCATTGTATGGAATTCTCTTGATAAATTATACCTAAATCAAGAAAAGCTTAGCACAAACTTGGCTTTCTTTAAAGATTATTTAATATGTGGACTACGGTGAAGCTTACAGTAGGCAAAAAAAAAAGACCACAAATCAATATTGGGTGCCTGATATTTTCCCCATTTACTTTACGAAGGACTCTATTCTTTATGTGCAAAAGTGGAAAAATTTGGCCATGCCCACACAAAGTTGCAAGTAAATTAATTTTCTTCTTTTCGCTTATTTCAGTTTTTATGCTTATTTATCATAAGGCAACCATAACAGAATGTTTCAAATTATTTTGTACATTCTTCAAATGAAGATAAATTATTTGCCTAAAAATGACTTAATTTTAAAATGAATACCGAAAAAAATGAATGAATGACATCGCGATTACTTTTTTCTTAACAATACCCGCGGCATGGGTATCAAATGAAATAACTTGGAGTAGATTAGAGTAGATTGCGAAAAGCATAGTGGTGGGTATGCGACATTTGTCCCCCGGTGAATATAAATTTCTTATTTGTTGTTCAGATTTCTATCATATAATCGTTTACAAGTAATTTCTTAAAAGCTCAGTAAATTTTTGTTTCTTATACGAAAAAAAAAAAATGTTAATTCTTTAACAAACGATGCGAGTAATTTATGATCTCACTAAGCAGCTTGCAAGAGAAAAAAAAAAGGCTAAACTTTATATATATCTCTAAGGATCCATTTAATTAGCAGCATATTCTTTTCTTTTTTTTTTATGCTTAATTCCTGTTTACACAAAATGTCATAAAATAACTTCGCTTCGCATTGCCGCGATTGTCTGGCTACTTGAAAAGTAATTCAAGTCTTATGTCGACCATTTATGGGATCTTAAAAACAATGTCAATAAAAATCTTCGTTTAAAAATTTATGAAAAATTTTATTATCATTTAATTAAATTATTAAAAAGTATTTTCTAACTTACCCTATGGATTGTCTCTTCGAAACTGTGCTGATGACCACCGTTGATTGTTTGAAAATGACGCAAACGGTCATTAGCAGCCTGTAACAGAGCAAAAAAAAAAAAAAAAAAAAAAAAGATAAAAAGTAATGACCAAAAAAAGGAAGAAAAATTCTATTTAATCAAATAGAATAAACTTTCGCACACAAACACGAACACATATAAGCACAAAAATGCACACACACACACACGTTCCTTCACTCATATACGGATAAGAGTTTATAGTTTTGAAAATCTACTTTTTATATACATCTGCAAATGTGCAACTTTCCCTAATCATGCCTGTTTGCAATGCATGTGAAATGTTGATTTTATTCTTTCGAGAGGAATTTTTGTTAGAAATAAATTTTTGGCTTTTCTTCTCTTATTTGCGAAAAAGAAAGGAAAAATATAAAGTTTTCCTTTTTTTTTTTTAAATACGTGACTGGATCACTAAATTGAAATTGTTTAAGTTTACGGTTACGTCTAGCTATGTTTGTTTGTATATTATGTCATTCTTATCCCTCGGAGTAGTAACAGTAGTATAGATAGACGGACAGCAAAAAAAAAAAAAAAAGAATACTTAAGAAAATATTTAGTGGTTGAGAATATTAAAATGAAGAAAAAACAGATTAAGTTTCAAAAGCAAAAAAATAAAAAGAAAGCAAACGAATTTGCTTACGTCCGCCGCTCGCAACTACGTCTTCTACACCATCTTACCACCATCTGCATATATAATAAGAACTTTAATTATGTGGTTAAAATGATGTGAATTTTTTTTTTTTTTTTCTGCATAAAAGCAAATAGGGATTTTGCGTAGACACACCCGCATAAAAAAGGGTAAAAGATTTAGTAAAAATTTCCTGCCTTTTTTTTTCTCCTTTCCTTTCTCTCTACTGTCCTTTGTGGTTTCTGCAAATTTATGTGTATTTCACTAAATTATAAAAATTATTTCGGTTGTCTTTTCGCTACTTTTGCCATGCTTAAGCATTTGCGTGCTTTATCATTTGCTGAAAGCTGCGTTCAGTGTTCTTAAGTGGTTAGAAGTGTACATGTGTACGCTTAAAGATTAAAAACAGGTTGTGTGCAAGAGTTGATTCTGGTTAATTAATAATGTTAAGCTTATTCTTACTTTTCTTACTTAGAAATTCTGCGCTTTAAAAATATTTAAAGCATTAAGAGAAGATTTCGCTTTTAGAAAAATTTTGTATATGCATTTGCTATACATGTATCCTAATAGACTTTATACATTTATTATAAAAATTGAATATAAATTGCATTTTAATACACTAGTGGAATTGAAAGGGTTTTCTTTAATAATTAATTAGCATTTATTATACTGCAAAGCATATGTGGCACGGGGGTATATTAAATTCGTGCGGATGTATACAACAGGCAGAAGGACTTGCGATAGACTCACCTTTTATTGGACCGATCTATTCAAAATCACTTTCTGCAGCGATGTAAGCTTGTCTGTCCGTCTTAAGTCTTGTGCTCAACCTATGGGTCGCAATTTTTGGGATATGTTGATGTATGCAGAAATTTAGTACACCGACATGTATGTAGAAATCGTGAGCTACTTCTTATAGTTTTTCTTTTATGTATTCTACACTACCTTTTGCGTCAGGGTATGTTAAGTTAATGCGGATGTATGCAACATCCAGAAGGACTTGCGACGGACTCATCCTTTATTGGGCCAATCAATTCAGAAGCACTTTCTGAATCGATCGAAGCCTCAATGTCCGTCTTTCTGTCTTGTATCCTTGTGTTCAAAGATGGTAGTTTTCGCTATATTTTGATGAAATGTGATATGCTAATGTATTTTGGGCCAAGGGCGAAATCTACTGAAAATGGTTCGGATAGTAACACTTTTTCGACCACTGCCCATAGAAGGCTTTATTTTGAAAAGTCGCTATATGAGTAATTGTATTAGCCGAACACCAATAATACGTTTGGTATTCAATGGCCCGTCATAACGTTCTTACTTGTTTTTTATAGGTAGCTGTGATTAGGTTGTATAATCCGAAAAAAGAGGAACTACTGCGAAGGCCAGTACTGTAGCTAAAGGCAAGTTATAGGAAAATGAATAAAATTTATTGGAAATTAAAGTTTCGTGCCTTAATCTCTTATAACTTGATTGCAGTTTTGGTATTACAGAGGAACATTCCCAATAAAAACTCTCCAGTAATAGATTCGTTATAAAGCAGGATTTTCAGCTTATAACAATCGCGGAAAGAGAACGCTTGGGTCACAGGACACGGCCGTACAGTGTGACATAAAATGAAAACACTTTTGTTTTCTGAAATTTTTGCTCATTACTCGTAAAATACAGTAGACATACATACACAAAAATTTCTGAATAAACGAAAGAAATCTGCAACGTAGTTCCAATTTAATAAATTTACTTTTTTCTTTTTCGTTCTGTTTATCTTGTTGTGCGAACAAATTTTGGTCACAGCTGTATATAACTTTCTTACTTGTTGATATTTCAAACAACATTACATTTCTATTGTACTGTAATTGTGATCGAGCTTTTCATTGATTTTCATTAATGCATAAAACTTATTTTTTATCTTTTTTCTATATATAGGTCGCATACACATGGAGAAACAAGAATCTTTCTTAAATATATTTCATGTTGCGTATGTGAAGTCCTTCAGTTTTTATCGGTAAGTAATGGAATTTATTTCATTAAACAAATATTATTAATGCTTTAAATGAACGTCATCCGTATATTAACATTTTCTTGCTCATCTGTTATGCCTAAATATACTGACAGTTATAGATAATTATTATTAGTGTATAAAATTGATCAAATGTCAATAATGTTTGAAAGCATTTCAATCAATTATTGGTTAGAAAATTGCAAGCAGCAAATCTCTACAATATTTGCCATATAATATACGATATAGTTTGCAACATATAAATTTAACCATTTCAGTAGAATTCTATTGGCTTATATTGCTTCGTAAGGCTTTTGGCTCCTTCCATTCGAATACAACTCATGGCCTGCTGTTACAAATAATTCTAAATCAATTTTCCAATGCTGACTAATTCGAGTATCCACTCGTCCATTTTGTTCATTTTTCAATTTCTAAAGTTAAAGAATTCCAAAATTTCGAAAAAAGCTGATCTTCAATGCGATTCAGTCATTAAGGTCTCATATACAGCTATGTCGATAACTCAGAGCATAAAGGATAATGAGCGACTTACAGTTGAAAATAAACGGTTGTGTTAATGGATAGCCAAGATTCACCCTAAGCATATAAACCTTTCCTCTCAAGTGATTTGTTCGGATATTCGTCATTTCTTTCAACCGAACCTATGATTTAGGTTTTGTTCTTGTTTTACCTTCTACATTATTAGAAATGCTCGCATAGATAATCGCTGGCCATCTATTTAATTGCACTGCACAGAAATCTTCGTTATTCTAATAATGTAATCATTTTTCTCACAGTATGACCATCTTACACAAGTCAATTGTTTGTTGATTGTTTGATTTTAAACTGTACTTTTGCAACTTGGCACAAGCTTGATTGAAGTTGATCGTTTTATAAGAATATGTTGAGCTTTTACACAATCAAATCTGATTTAGAATATACGTAAGGAAGTTGTACTGCTTGGATATTTTCTACCTTAACCCTACAGTTCAAGATCGCAAAGTATGTAGGAATATAAATGGACTTAGTAGTACCTGGCATTAAAATTTCAACTTAATGTTTCTGTAGATTACAGTTTTTTATAGGCCGCACTCTCCATTCTTTCACTAAAAATTTCCATGCTCCTCTTAAACGTTTTACTAAGTTTCCGACCACGACTTTTATGGATCTTTTGTTAAGCTACAATTTTTTACTCTTTTTTCTTAGTTTGCACGTCCGTTTGTTTGCAAGCTTTTGTGTCTATTAAGTAAAAGTCTATATGCCTGATTTCTGTTTCTTATTTCTACTTCTCCAGTAGGGCAGCCTCGTTTTTCAGAAACAGACAAAAGGATTAACGAACTTGGGCAATTCGGAATATGCCGATCTTATGCCGATCATGGAAGTTTTCGATAAAACAATGCTTTAAATGCCAGCAAAATCTGTGGAACTCTTTTGTCCAATATTCTGTTCCACACATAACCCCACCTCGTATGTACATAATGATTCAAGGAAAAAATCACAATTAAAATAAGAAAAATCTGCTTTTTATTTAGTTCAAAAATTGTTTAAGTTGTGCGACTCCCCACAAGGTGTGCGTACCTTCTGCGATCTTTAAAGCATGTCTTTGCCTTTCTCTAACGGAAGACTAAATCCAGTATAAGCTCATCTTTCGGCACTAGATATAGCAAGAAGGGGAATTGGGCTTTATTCATATCGATCACTAATTTGCAACGACATTTAATAGTAGAAAAAAAACAAAAGAAGAAAATTGATTGAGGAGAATAAGGTTTTGATGAGAAATCAGAATATTTATGGGTGCTGATGAAATGCTGCTGGTAATTAATAAAATTAGTTAGCGAAAAATTTATAAAGTTTTATTCGAATTTACTACAAAACATACCCATATCCTATGACTATTGACTGAAATCATTTTTTACAACGAATAAGTTCCATCGAAACCTATTAATTTGCCCATTTTTGTCAGTCGAGAGTAGTGCTCTTCATACCAAGGGCTTTTTCCCTTTTTTTTAATTTCATGTATATGTATAGGGTTTCTTTGTTTACTTACTTAATTTTCTACAAAAGTTTTGTAAAATTTAGGAAATAATGAGCAAACAAACGCCACAACATATAAAAACAGTTTACATTAGAACAAAGGGTTTTCGCAAAAAAAAAAACCTTTAAAACCTTTATTCAATATTGTTTAATTTTTATAAACCTCTGCGATTTTTTTCCCTGATTGCTTACACGTTTCGAAAATTCTCTAAACACCTTAATTGTATGTGACTTACACGCCTTTAATATCCGATTTATGTACATTTTATAGTACTTGCAAAACTCTATCTAAGATGTAGTTTAAGAGGATTTAACAAATCGATGGATAGAAGAGAGAGAGAGAGAGAGACAGATAAAAACATTTCAATGCACAAATACATAAGAGATTCGTCGTTTCTTTGCTTTCGATTGTTGTCTTTACAAATTCTCCTTTCCTTTTCCTTATAATACCCACAACATAAAACTTGCCACGCTACACATCTGGTTTGTTTAGGTTTTTGGTTTTCGTGCTTCGTTTTTTCTTTTTTCCTCACACTCGTTTCTATCGATGTTTATGGTAAATTATTTATACATGCGTTAGAAAATTCTTGTAAGCATAAGAGAGATTTGTTTTGTTTGGCAAATTGCTTTTGGGGTATGTTATGTATGTAAAAAAATGTTTTGTGTTAGTATTTAAAAAAAAGCATGTGCCAACAAACATTCCATACGAAGAATACCTTTAACTTCGCTTTCATCTTTTGTTAATACTTTAAATTTATCACTTTCCCTTTACCTAAAGCTTTAAAAAAAAAAAAAAAAAAAAAATACATGAAATTTTTCTAAAGATATACTTACTCGCGCTTGAGCAGCTGCTGTATTTTGCTGATTATTACGATCCCGGCGATTCACTGTTTTTAAACCTTTCAGTAAACGGGCCAATGTTGTGCGCTTTTTATTTTCACGACCTTCTGCTTAGCATATCAGAAAATATTAAAAATACAGTCGTTAAAATAAACGAAATATATACATATATATATATATATATATATATATACATATACATATACATATATATATACATATATATATATAGAGAGAGAGAGAGAGAGAGAGAGTGAGAGAGGAGGGAGTTACTTTTTAGTCAAAATGACAGTTTCCTAGAAAGATAGTCAAATATAAAATTTGTTTTTTTTTTTTTTGCTCTTTTCTTAAAATTGTATTAAATTTTTTTATACGCAATCTAAAAACGATTTAAAATATATTCGAAGGATGTGAAACTTTAGAGAAGTGATTGTCGAAACTTACTAATGAGAATTTTTGTTATTTCACTTGTAATATCATCATCATCATCATCATCATCAGATTGACTGACTGACAAGTGCTTATGCAGGTTTTTTTTATTTTTGAGAGAAAAATTAATAAAATCTGCCCTTGTTTTCATAGTACATTGATCAGCGGTGTCTTTGACAGGTCAAAGTGCATGCACAGTAGCAATAATCGTGTGGGTTCGTTCGAATGTAATTCTTTTAGAGCGTGAATACCTGCCTTGTTGCTATGAAGGCGTTTTGGTGCAATCGGTTTCCGGCTGATAAGGAAATCACCATTCGGGAGTTATATTTCTTTGTGTGCCTTCGAGATGATTTGTAGTAGAACTACACACACACACACCACACCAGTTTTATTGTGACTATTGCGTCGAAATAAGAAATTTGAGATAAAGTCACGAAAGCTCCGACAAGAAAGAAATTACGTAGTTTTCCCTTTTTGCTCAGCCGGCAGCGATATTAGCACCAATTTTGTACGCTTTTCGCTTTGATATATGCGTTTACGCGTGTGCGAACCCAAAGATGAGGTAAACAAAGTTTTGTTCGCGGAAACCATTGTTTAGTTAACGTTTCTTTGGGCTAAAGGAGCTACATTCGCACTAGTCATTTAACTTGGAACACAAACATAAAATGCTGAATTAATTGAATCGTTCATCTGAACGCCTATCACCCAAGTTCTTATGGACGCAAAACTGTATCGATTCGCACTATAATTTTATTACATCAATACGCTCTATCTGAAGAGATCTTGAAGCGGAAAAGACGAGACTCCTACTACACCTTCTATTAATAATTTTTTTATTTTTAAATCAAAAAACGCTGCTTTTACTTGTATACCTCTTCTTTTCTGCCCTCCCCTATTTCGCTTCGTTCCCGCTATATATTTACTTATTCACTTCTCCACCCATCGATCCCTCTCGCTTTCCATGTGAGAGTTTATCTTTTTTATTTATTTTTTTTTTTTTTATATATTATCCGAGAAATACTTACCCGCATTTGGTGGAAATTCATAAAAGTAAGCTGACCGAGGACTTAAACAACTAGAGAAGAAAATTGAATAAAATGGAAAAAGAATTGAATTAATTTAACTAATTGTTTTTTTTATTGCGTTGATTGTTATTTTTGCCGCTGCATACGAAACTTACTTCTGTTGCAGAAAATTTAAATGAGCTGCATTGGGCGGGATTTGTGTTTGCAAATGATGTGGCAGAACTTGATGTTGCAATGTGTGGTGTTGTGCTGATAATGCGAGCTGCTGTTGTTGCTGCTGCTGTTGTTGTTGTTGTTGTTGTTGTTGTGGCGGTTGTAAATGCGCTGACTGCACGGTAGAAAGTTGCTGATGCTGTTGCTGGCTAATTTGTGCCTGCTGTTGTAACGTCTGTTGTTGTATTAATTGTTGCTGTTGCGTTAAGAGACCGCGTGCCACTCGCGGTGCAAATACACCATAACCAAAACCATAAATTTCATCTTCTTCTTTGTCGGACAAACAGCTTGAGGGCTTAACGTGGCAACCCAAGGCAATCAACCCAAAATCCAGTGAACGAAAAAGAAAAAGAAAGAATAGGAAAAGATTTGAAAAAATGTTTGTAATGCGTGAGGTGTTTGTGTGTGTGTGTGTGTGTGTGTGTGTGTGTGTGTGTGTGTGTGTGTGTGCTCTGATTTTTAAATTCTTGAGTCAAGTTTGATAGCAACAATCTTTCAAGGTAATATTCGGTTACTACTTAAGGTTAACTTAACGATGACGACGAGAAGGCTTAGCCTTAGTTGCCCTTTTAATTTTCTCTTCCGAATTTTCATTTTATTATGAAGTAAATGGGATGACCAGTGAGGAATGTGTTCTTTCCGTAGAAACACTTAAATGAAGAGAAAAAATGTCCAAAAAATTACCAAAAAAAAAAAGAAAAGAAAACACAAAAAATAAAAAAGAAAGCAGAACATAATAAAAAGAAGAAGAACATTTATTTTCTGCTTTAGTTTCTTTGCTATTCAATGCGCGGCTATGAGATTATGGTTAAAAAGAGAAAATGCTGTTTCAAGTGGCTTCTTTGGCTCAACACCTTGGGGAATAATAAGGACATGCAATCATACATCCACAAGCGGAAATACACAAATATATATATATATATATATATATATATATATATATATATATATATATATATGTATATGTGTGTGTGTGTGTATATATATAGTTAATCATCCCAACTGGCGGACAACACAAACAAATAAATGGCCAAGTTAACAATGTTGTCAAAGTTTGTTAAGTAGTATAATTTCAAGGGGCTACTTGAGGGCTATTCGCATTAAAATGAAATAGAAAAACAAAAAACTAAAATGCAAAGAAAATTATATGAGAAGACAAGAGAGTTATAACGAAGCAACCGGGCACTAGCTAAAGCAGTTAAGCAATCCAGCCTAAATAGGTTAAATAAAAATGCCTACTTTCCCTTGAACAGGACGTTTTCAAGCTTTCTTTTTTCCATTAAAAGAAACTCAAGCAACTTAAGTGCATATAAATAAATAAGAAACTCCTAGTCAACTCGAATCGAATCTTAGGTACCTATCCGTTTCTAATAAATATATAAGCAAAGTGATTAATTCCATCTTTACGGCAGATTTTGCTGACAATAACTTTTTTAAACAAATCTGGTTTTGTTTTCTTAAATGTTTTACTTATACTACACAGATCACATCTAAGCGTATATATGAAATTCTATCTTTCTCAGTCATATTCTATAGGTATTTCCGAAAAGTTACAAAAACAGGAATCATCTAAAGGGATATATGCAGGGAAGAAAATTGAAAGACACACCACTATGACTGAATCAACTCAAAATCCTAAGACTTATTAAGATTTTATTTAATTCATGAAGTTTCGGGAAAAGCGCACTTGCCATTGTTACAAACCGATTGAGAAAACTATTATATCTTTCACTTTTCTCACTTGAGATATAATAAATAAATGGAAATGTTGTTTTTCCTTTCAAGTAAAAACAACATCATTAAATAGTTAACAAACCATTATAATGAAATAAATAAAAAAACGAAGGAAAGGGAAAAATAAAACAGAAAATTTCAAATCAAATGTTTATCATACGCAACGTTATACTTGAGAAGTTTTACAATTTTGCCTACTCTTCCTTTCTGTTACCACTTGTGCTTATGCTTACGCTATTGTAGTAATGTAATGTAAGTTTATTCTTGTTTAGGTTGTTGTTGTTGTCGTCGTCGTAAGTTTAAAAGTTTACGGAAATTAAATTTTTCCACATTAATTTGCCTTTTATTTTTTAGTGCTTTTGTTCTCTCTCATTGCATGTGAATATGGTTTTTTTTTTTTCATGCAAAGAGAAAGAGTAAAGAAATCCACAAAGAACTTTATAAATTGTTCAAACAATTTTCTTATTGAAAAGTAAGTTCTCCATCTGTATCTCTCTTTCTGTTTCCTTTTTACTCTTTACGTGTATTTATATACATATGCACATAGATACTAAAAATAATTTAAGAAAAAGCTGCCTAAAGGCACGAGAAACTGAAAAGAAATATTTTGCAGTTTGTTGTTTAAAATATCATAGAGTGATTCAAAAGTAACCGTTGGGTTAGGTTTATTTCTCGTACTCATCAGAGGTCTTGTTAAAGTTTGTAAATGTTGAGGAATACTTCTTCCGTGGTTAAATGCCTTTCTCGATCATTCCTCCCTTATCTCTTTCTACTAGTTTTGATTGTTGTTGTTATCTTTTCATTCTTTCATAAAAATTGTGTTCAAATTTAAGCTAGACGTGCGAAATTAGTGTTAACTGCCAGAATTCCAATCTATTGACACTGTAGTCTACTGTCCCAAGTTGACTATACCTATACAGTAACAAAGAAACGAAAAATAGCTGTATAATCCAATCGATATGATTCTACATAGTAATGCGTAATTAATGTTCCAAAGAAGCCTTCTTTACCCAGTGCTTAGTTGTAATTATAATTTTATAACCTCCAGAGTAATCAGAATGTAAATCATAATTTCGGACAAAAGGATATATGCACACGGATACTGGATATGAAATGCCAAAGTCGTTGTCGTCAATATATTGAACGAATATTTCAATTTTTATTCCTTTCCTTTATTAAATGATGGCAGCCCTTATAACGATATTGTGGTACTTTACCTATGCGTTTGGAGTACTATGATAGATCAACATTTTCTCAATTTCTTAATTTATTTACCGATAGGTTGATATGAGTCTTTGTGGCTTTCCAAGACAGCTCATCTTAAGAAATTTGCATTCTCCTATAGCATAAGATGCAGGCCTAAGGCAAAAGTTTTTGTATTACGATTCCTCCAAATACTTGTAAATTCTTGTAATGTTATTAAAATGATGTGCACCATTCCTGTTTAAGGCAATTAAAAGATTCAATTTAACCTTAGTGTCTGTTTGTGCTTTTTGGTTTTTACAAAATCATTACAATCTCGAAACTTTGTCTGAAATAGCAAAACTTTCTCACAAACTTTTGTGCCCTTTGCATTAAGCTAAAAAATCAGTAAATTATTTAAAAAAGTTCGCGCATAACCTAAAAATGTACAATGCCGCTGGTGTAATAATCTTTTCAATATTTTGTTATTCAGCTCCTTTGGATGTTATCTATCTATTGGCGTAGATAGTCTTTTCATAAGTATTGAACTGTTCTAAGTGCTGCAGCAATAGATTGTATAAGTATATGTGCATGGTGTCAGCAAACAGTAACGTCGCTCAATTATAGAAAAGAATGTTTATATTTCCGTAGAATGCTGATGATATTTGTGATGCCTTCCGAAGAGCAATATACACGACATCGTTTGAGACAACAAAAATTGCTTATGGGTAACGTGCGTTTCCTCTAAAATAAGCTGCTAATAGTTAACCGATATTGTTGCCAGACAAGAAGAAAATTGGTAACAGATATCTCAAATTCGTTTCTAGCAAATACTTGCAATAAGTTTGATTAGGTATAAGGAGGAGAGTATCATCGCGATTAATAATTCTTTAATTTTCAAGTAAAAGTTTCGGTTACAAAGTATCTTTTTTTGATTGAAAAATTTTTAAAAATAATAATGCAGCAATTTTCGAAGCAACTTTTGAAATTGGATCACTCTGCTAACCTTTACTCTAATGCATCTCACACTCGCTCTCTCTTCCCCTCCTTTTATTGTTTTTGTTTTTCTTGTCTATATAAATGGGAGTTTATGGATGTGTGCGCTTTTTTAAATGTGTTTACGTATCAAACTCATCTTATATATTACAGGAGAAATGAAAACAAAGTGTATGAAATGATTATTACCAAGTCTGGGATGCCATTTCGTTCACTACACATATGCTTGTTGTTGGCGAAAGAAAGGAAAAAAACAAAACAACAATAAAGAGTAACAGTAGTCAGTCCTTCGTACATATATGTATATATATATATATATACAAAATGAATATGTATGTATAAGCGATGCATGGAAATATAAAAAAGTATAAACACTCACACACATATGTATCTATATGCTTGCTGGCTTGTGTGTGTATGCAGATATTCATTCGCTTCAGCAACCATGTGCCAATTCGTTATTGCCGTTATTGTTGTTGTTATTTTTTATTGTTGTTATTGTGCTCGTTGTTACTATTGTTGAGTTTATTCATTTGTTCAGTTCCGTTTTTCTTTTTTTCCCTTTTCCACGTTTCTTTTTTTTTTCTTCTTCTTTTTTATTGTCGAGTCAAGTTGTACAAGTATGGAAAACAATTTCGGTTATTTTGTACTTTGTATGTTTTTTTTTGTTTTAGTTTTGTATTTTAACATTAACAACAACAACAACAACAACAACGTAAAAGTAAGTACATATACTTGCATACATAGGTGAAGGATATGAGGAACGCAAACGCACGCAAACACACACACACGCACACACGGGTGCAAACATACAATACAAAGTACATACTCATTTATGTGTATATATTGAGAAGTACAAATATGTGAATACATACATATACCAACTTACATTCATTCACACACACAAACATATATATATATATAGATACATATATATATATATATGTATGTATGTATGTATGTATGTATGTATGTATGTATGTACAACGTACATACTGATGCATACATATAAAGAAATAACGTGGACGTCCACACACACAAACATACATATATATATATATACATTTATTATATACTTAGTCATAAAGTAACATGAGTACGAGCGTATTGCTACTCTTTACCCATAAAAAGGCTATAAAAAAAATACAGAAAATAAGGAAACCCAGGAAAACTAAAAAATAGACATTTACAAAGCATATATGAAAAGTGTACAAAAATAAGATAAACGAATAAACGAGTAAACGAACGTTAACAAACAAACAAACAAACAAATCAACAAACGAACCTTATAATCCCTAAGGCCATGTCAACACAGCGCATTTTGTTTTATTCTTCTTCTTCAAAAAAAAAAAAATATATATACATATATACATAACCAATATTCATACACACAGACAAAACACAATAACAACAACTACAGTGAAATTTGAAACGGAATAACTTATTGTTAGATATTTTGTTGTTGTTTTTTTTTTGCCATATTGGGAATTCAAGGAATACACAAATGTACACAAATAGTTTCTATGTATAAGTAACCGAAAATTGTTGTTCAATGTCTTCTTTTACTTTTCATCAGCATCTGCATCATCACCAACATCCTCATCGTCATCATGATGCTTTCTCGCTTAAAAACATTAATAAGAATTTTTATGATGTACTGACAGTAGAACAAAATAAAATAAACAAAACGCCTCGTTCTTTTTTTTCTTTTTGTTCTTATATCCTATCGATGGCATTTGTAGCAAAATTTAATCAAAAAGCAACAATAACTATAGTACAGCAACAACAGCGACCTTCATTTTAAGGCGTCTTCATCATCTATCAATTGGCCCTTGGCTCAATAGACTCAAATACTACATAGAGTGCGTTTATTGAATTTGTGCGTTGATGGTTGTTCAATGTAATAGTAGCGGTAATAGATAGATGTTGTACATGGCAAAGATGACGAAGATAATAATGATCATGGTGATGATGACGATGATGATGATGATGATGATGAAGATGACGATGATAAAGTCGTACGATAAGCAAACAACAAATTATTGGTATACGTACCGAATATTTTCCTGGCACATAGATCGGTTGACTGTGACTATTGGGTAGACCGCCGCCATGACTGGAATTGCCACGATGACCGTGATGACGATGATGCGTAGCAATACCACTAACACCGCTGCCGCTGCCGCTACTCCCACTGCCGCCGGCCGGATTCATGGGGCTACGTTCAGCCCACGCTGCTTGTCTAGCATTTTCTAAAGCACTTAAAATATCTCCGAAGGGAGCCATTAACAATTCACAATAAACGGATGCCAGACCCTCTAAATGGCCACGTTGTCCATCCTAAAAGCATACAAAGGAGAGAAAAGAGATAAAAAAAAAAAAAAACAAGAGAACATACATGTATAGTAGCGAAGTGAAGTGAAGTAAAAAGAAAACGTTACGAACAAACAAATAACAATTCAAACTTCAATAATGTTGCAATCTTAATACTGTTGCTGGTGCTGCTGTTGCCACTTTTTCCTGTTACTAAGTAACTACAAGTAACTAACACTGCAACCATTACCGCACTAACTATGCTTGCAATGTTTAACTTTTATGGTTGTTTCATGAGCTCTGCTATTGCGAAGGCATGCGATTCAATTGCTTTGTTATGTTCTGCATACACAATATCAGGTTTTTGAATCGATATAAAACACTAGACAATAATAATAAGAAGAATGAGAAAAAAGGACTACAGTTCTCTCCCGACCTCTACCTCAAAGTAAGACAAACAAAAAAAGAAATCGAACAGAGAGCGTAATAAAATTCTGTGCAGTATGTGGGGTAAAGCGTGAGATTTAAGATTAAAAATTAGATATGACAACTCATTCCTGGCATAGATAACTAACTAACTATACAACTGTGTAGAAAATTACCAAAGTGTTAAGGTGAATGTCATATACCTGCTACACGATGTTAAGGGTATTTCAGAGTAGCTGTCATGTAGCTACAGTTTATCATAAAAGAGAATCCATAAAAAATGTAAAAGGGACGAGAAAATCGAAAACACGAGAGAAAAAAAAAAAAAAAAAAGGTAAAAACAGCAAAGTGTGCAAATGTCCAGGGAGCGATTGATAGATCTATACACATGTCTATGCACGCTCTATGAATTCGGTTTTCGGTTATGTTGCTACTACTACTACTACTACTACTACTACTACTAATCCTAGCGAATGGTTGACATTTGATAGGATCTCCAAGTACGTGCGAATTCCTTTCTATTGATTGCTACCTTATGGGCTGCCTTGTTGGTTGGCCAGTCGTACATAGCTAAAGTCATGATAAATTGATGTCAATTTCTTGGTTGAATGATTTAATTTGTTGCTTGGTTAGTACACGATACTCATGCAAACATTTGTTCGACTATCTCTTTACCTGTAATGGAATATGTTAGAAAAGAAAGCAAAAAAAAAAAAAAAAAAAAAACAAATAAATGAATAAATGAAAGCGACTGTCTAACCCGCGCTATTTAGATTTCAAAAATTTAAGCATCATCAGCAAGTTTTAAATTGCGGTTTGAATTCAATTCGATGGATCAATTTTAACGAAAATATCTATTTTTCATTTGCATATTTTTTTTTTTTTTTGTTTTTTAAAGTCTGGTTAAAATTTTCTTTTTTTTTTTTCTTTTTAACAGAGCAACTAAATTTTTAGGCATAGCCTCGCAGTGAAACAAGTTTATCAATAGGCAGCTCTAAAAATAATTCTTAAGCAAATAATTATGGATTCTGTAGAAATTGCTTTGACATTAAAATACTTGCATACACTTGCATTCTGTATAACCAACTTTTCAAAGTAAAGACTTTATTAATTTTCAAATTTTACTTTACCGAGTTGTAATCAATATGCTCTAAGACGAACTAAGAGGAGGCTTTCTGTCGTATTGGCTATCATCTTTCACTCGTTTACACTGCGCGGGATATACAACACCTCTGAATTCTCCCGCCAAACCACTGTAATCTTTTCTCTGCAAATGCTTTTAACATCTTCCTTGCCCCTAAAAATGTCGCGTGCTCCGTATCACTTTATATGTAAGTCTCTCATTAGTACATGCAATATTAAAGTTGATACGAAAGTGCGCAGGTATCCCAACAAAAATTGCATCTTTGCGGTGAAGGATTTATTTATCGAATTTTTTTTAACAGTTTCCCCTTCTATCTTAACCATGTCGCTATTAAGATTACTTAACATCTCAAGAGAAGAAAATTGCACAATAATTACTTTCGATTGCAATGAATTTATCGCACCGACTGTAACGCCTTCAAAGGATCGAAGCGGAACATTGGATGTATCCTTATGAGGAGCGATTGGTCGCTCAAAACGAAGGGCATCTAAATATCCCACTTTCTTCTTTCCTTTTTTCTCCAGCGTTTTCTCCTAGACGATAACAACTTCTCTATTGTTTTGCCACGCTTTTACTTCCAAGCAGTTGTCCTATCGCTGAAATTTTCAAAGAACCGTCGATGTCTATACAAACTTGCATTTGATTTATATTAATAATGGGTGCTTCACTAGAGCGAGAGAGCGCTTGAAGGTCCAAAAAAAAGCCCTTGCTCTTTGTATATGCCGGTTACTTTTTTCTGAAATATTCTTGTTTTTTCACAATGCAAGTGAAAATCGGTTATTAGCGAAATCTCTCCCAGCATTTTGTTAAAGCGGGAAGAAATAACTTCCAGTTTTTCAGAATACAAAATTTTTCCCTTACTGGCTTAAATGTAATTTTTTCCATAGTCAAGAATGGTAAGAAATGATGATTGTGTGTGAAATGCCATAATATTTGCAACACCGAAAAGGCGGCCTCAGACACCGTATCACGTACATATAATCCTAATCAGAGTGAAATTTTGGATCGATTAAGTCATGTCTGCGTGTGTGTTGTTGACACTCTCCTGGTCTCAAAAATGAAGCCATCGACTTCAAATTTGGTGGAAACATTGAAAGTTTCTGCACGAATGTTGACAATAACAGCGGGCCAAATTGATCAGCACAAAGTCAAATTGAGCGCAGCAAAGCGTAAAGTGAACGCAACTCTGCTTCTCTGAGCAAAAATTTGTGGGATTTTGCTCATTACCCGCGTAGAAGTCAAATTTAAGTCAAAATAAAAATTAATGAGATTGAAAACTGGTATGGGCGTGGCAGAAATGTGTTTAAAGTAGCTCTTTGCAGTTGTGAAGTTATTCGAGACCTTCAAAATACCTGTACAACGCAACTACGTCTATGGCAACGATGACTATGAACGTTAGGAATTCCATTCCACTTTATTAGAAAGAGAAAACGTCTATATGTATACACCAATCATGTTAAATCAATTCAATCACGCGATAACACCCAACCTAAGTTTTTCTCACCTCACAGAGAGCGATTGAAGTCTTTTATTGAGTCTATGCGTAATTCCGTAGTAAAAACAATTATTCGCAACGTTATAGACGTTTATAGAAACTAGGAGAAGTATTGAAAAGGATATGAATGCTAAAATGTATGGCAACACTTCAAAAGAGTGCTCTTTAAGGAATGGACAGTGGCGTGTGCTTTCGCTACGTCTTGCTATATTTACAGCCAAAGAGGCATACAAAGGTAGTAGTTTTTCGTTTTCTTTGCCCTGCCCAGCCCATGCATGAAAACATGATGGTAATTAGTAAGGATTGTAGAGGACATGTTTTAAGTGGAAGTGTAAAGCAAAATCAATTTGCAATATCTCGTTGCATAGATTCTGCTTGCTTAGATGCTGCTCGATCCAACCTGATCGGTCAAACATTTAATCGATTTCTACCAGCGGATGATTAAATGATTGGAAAGATCGAGTATAATCTCAATCAGCTTATTGACGCAATCAATTCATATTGTAATTAAAATGTATTCGCTTTTTGTTGCGGACATATGCACAGACTGAATGTGTAGTGCGATGCATTTGGTGTGAGAATTTATGCCACAATCAATAAAAGTAATTGTGCATTTATATGATGCAGAAATGTTTACAGACGCTTACATACAAGCATATAAGCATGTATGTAGACTATATTGTATAGCTAGCTACACAAGTGATTTGATGCGCACCTAAACTAATAATTAACTAAACCGACATCAATTAACGTAAACACTTAAATGATTGTGTTCTTCCCTCTATTCATTATATATACTTTTGTATGTTGTTTTTTTTCTCTCTTTTTTTTTTTTTTTTTTAATATGCACGGCTACACGCACGGCTATACGCATATATAGAAAATATGTATGTTTATATATAGATATTTTTCACAATTACTGGACAATGACAGAATGCTTTATGTTTTATGATTCGATTCATTAATCGTCCGTCCTCACATCAGATGTATATATACATATATATATATATGAATTTATCCACGCTTGAATGGTTGATGACGATGGTAGTTGTGTTGGTGGTGATTGTGGTAATGGTGGTAAGAATATGAAGCATAAGTCTTTACGCTAATGACGGGGACGATATGATGGTTGATGGTGTTGGTGATCGTTTTTATAAATATTAACAATATTCTCGTTTTTAATGGAAATAATTTTGCTTTTATGTTATGTATATTAAAAAAACAAAAAAAAAAAAAAAAAAAAACAGACATAAACACACGACACTATAGTATACCACACATTATGCTAAACTCTCGCATTTAGTTAACGAGCTACCATTGTACAGCATAAAAGGATTATTAACAAATCAGTGACTTTCGTTTTGTGTGTAAGCTGCAGCTCAACCGCTTTTATGAATATATTGTCAACGACAAAAGGCATAATAAAGTCATCGTTACTACACAAGCGAATACATATAAATCGTTATAGATACACATTAAATTGTGCCTGTGTGGGTGTTCTTTCACTTTATGATGTACATAAAGCAAAAAATAAAAACGGGGGAAAAAGCGTTAAAAAAAAAATTCTACACAATCAGCTGCAATTTTTGACATTTTGTTTACTTAAATTAAAAATATAAAAAAAAAAGGAAACAAAAAACCTCTTCAGAATTTTCGCGCCTTTTAAGGAAATTTTCTTTTTTTCTTTAAAACTTCTTTAACTGTAGCAGCAAATTTCAAGCCTTCCGGTACATGTCTTTAACAAAAAGATATTCGTTAAAACCTTAAGGCAATTCGTTATTTTCTATCTAAATCCTGCATAATACAAATATAAAAGCAACTGAACCCTCACGTACCGAAAAACACCCAGCAAAATAGTAGCATATTTATACTCATTTACTTTCAATGAGAAACTATAATTACGTTTCTTCATACTCTACCGGCTGTTGAGTTCAGCGAGCATATGAAGGATTTTGATTTTCTACCACAACAAAGCAAACGCACATAATTAATTAACAGAGCATTTCTGCATATTTAGCAGAACCTAGAGATTATAACTACGCTACATACGACTCCTCTATATATACAAATACATACACATTTACATTTGCGAACAACTAACCGCCATCAAGGGCATATAGTCTCGTCATAAATTCTCTACATACATACACATATGAAGGGAAGTGTATGCTTGCTGATGCGTGTAGCATGATCATAATGATGATAGGCTTTGCAGCACACAAACGTAACATAAACATTTATGAAAGAGCCAATATTTCTGCGTACGTTAATACACAAGGTTACAACGCATTGAATGTCGAGCATTAAGCGAGCAATCAACAAAAATACAAATCCATCCAGTCAACCAGCGAAACAGCTACACAGGCAGCTAGTCAACCTTTGTTACATCCACCGTTATGCGGCCTTAGGGAAAAATAATAACGCACAATATATGCTGAAGAATTATTCAATATTTCAATAATAATAAAGTAATACGTACACGCGTACATTTTGTAGACGCCCTCGCTCTCTCATACTTTTATACGTAGATGACTGATTGACCATCGCAAATAAGATTAAACAAATATGGTTTATGTATGTATGTATGTATGTAAGTATGCACTATATATGTTTTTCTTGGGTAATTCAGTCTGTTAGGGAATAAATGAATGACTGAATGAATGAGAAAATCTACTCATACCTCTATGTGTATATATTTACGCGAATACAAATGCATATAAGTACGCAACGCACGTGTGTAATTCCATACAAACATGGTATACGTATATGAATGTTTACATACATATGTATCAACGCAAGGAAATCAAGGAAAGGCAGACATACATTTGTGCAAAGGATTTATACCCTAATGAACTGGTGTTAATGGAAATTGTATGTGTGTGTGTATGTGTGTGTGTGTGTTTGTGTGTCTGGTGTATAAGTAAAGATATGTAGGCTTCTTTATACACATTCAAGACACATGTACTTAATGTACATACATATATCAGGCCTTCTGACTTATTGCTGAGACTCGCGTACATGTTATTTGCTACGATGAAAGAATTCATAAATAGCTTCATTTCGCTTTTCCTTTTCAATATTTCTTCGTTCTTTTTTTTTTTGTGTCTCTTTTTTTTTTTTCTCTTCGCTCGAATGAATGAACGCTATATAGTGAATTGAATTGAAGTATAGTTTGAAAGATAGTGATGAATTGAATTAAAGAAACCTTAGTCAGCATTAATCATATACGCATGAGACATCATTCATCGTCATCGTCACCATTAATGTCAAACAAAATTTATTTCATTTTATATAACTTTTGTTAATATAATCATCATAGTGTTATATACACAGCCAATATATGAATGAATAAACGAATAAATGAATGTATGAATGAATGAATGAAGGAATGAATGAATGAATGAATGAATATTATAGGCAATTAGGTGTTCATAAATTTAATGAATATCATCCAACTAACACAATTAGATATTAAAGCTATGTACAAATAATAAAAAGCTAACAACAATACGCTCATGGATTAAATGAGACAAAACTACCCGAAATGTATAACGAACCAAGTAAATTAGATTATTCTTGCTAGTGCTTGGCAAACGATACAGACTTTGGCTCTGTGGTATGGATCTACTTACGGCTGTAGGACTAAACGAAAAAAGTTTGTTTTTTCATTGAAGAGGAATTGTAATAAAAAGTGCTATTGGTTGTGCACATATCAGTTAACAGAAAATCGCTTTCACGACTTTTAGTGGTAGCCTAACTAATATTTAAATTTTACTGCCAAAATTTCTCATAGTTACAAGAACAGAATAAGTATTGTATGTGTGTGTTTATATTAAAAACAAAAGATATCCATCCACCTGAGTGGTCGATTTGCTCATTGCTCATTGGCCGTGGCTTCAAATAGAGTTTTCAATAAAGCCGATAATCTTAGATGCTAGTGCTTTAAGACTTTAGTCTTAGAATTTATTTCTCTGAATAGGTAGATTAATTTCAAATTCTCAGATGTATTATACATAGGTTGTAATACATACGTATTATATTTACAACAAGTAAAAAAGTCAAAAATCACATGTGCAAACTTAATCGCAATAATCTAAGAAAACTATTTTTAGATGTTATTGAAAAGCAAGTTAATTAAATTCCAAGTAAAAGTGTCCGTCATACAAGCTGCTTATTAGTGAGCTATCTGTTTAAATTAACCCCCTGAAAACGGCCCTAAATATCACATGCACTTCTTGTGAGCTAAGTCCTTCGATTCACTAAGAACGATAATGTCTTTGCTTTTCTTTATCATGGATATATCAGAGAGTAATGGTTTCGCTTATAAACAACAAAAAAAACTTTACAAATTTTCTTTGTCTAAAAATTTATTTAATATCTTTAAAAGTAGACTTGATTACTCCTGCGCTATTCATTATTGAAAACCTGGAAGCCACAAGAGCTCTTTCGCAATTATCAAAAGCTCTGCGCATAAATATAGACATAAAGAACTTACGGAATTGAAAACGAAGTGCTGCCATCTAGAATTCCGAAATTGCATACAAATAGAAATTTGATTATCACAGCCGGTTTTCTTCCTTCTAATTCCCAACCATTGGGTATACTTTACATGGAACTTGGCAAAGTTTTGCACCTCATCCTCACCTTCCCTAAATTACATAACAAATACTTTTGAACAATCTTAAGAACAGAATATATTCAGATTCGTCTGTATGTTCAAAGCACAAAATTTCGTGGGGAGGAAGCGATCTCATATTATTCCTTGTCGCTCTTATCGTACAATATCCATATAACGACTTGACCGCCAAAGATTAGGCAAATGGTTTTTTTCTTTTTAAAACCTTTCTCTTGACCTTATAGTTCGTAACGTTCAAGTACTGTAAGCCGAATGGGCACAAACTAATTCTTCATTTAATGAAAGATACTTTCAGTCGCTCTTGTGCCTATGCATAGCTCTATCTCTGTACTTTTGCTTTAATTTTACGTTTAGATCGTTAGAACGCTTTCTTCAAACTGCTAGCTTCATCATGAAAAACATAGGCTTCTGAATTGTGTCTCTTGTGGAAGATATTTTTGATTCCTATTTCCTTTACATCGTTAGCGCTCGAGCCTTATGTCGAAAAGAGTAGATAAACACTCGGAGAATCTCCATTAACGTAAGATATGTCTAATCGCTTTTTTCTTTGTCTTTGTTATCGATTTAGATTTA
>CCAG010012575.1:0-56076 GCA_001077435.1 Glossina morsitans morsitans
CACATTAGGATGGGCGTTATACACCCATCATCCTAAGCGTGTATAAACACATTGGTAGGGTTCTTGTTACAGCTCATCATGTAGGTAGCGCGATTATGACCTTTGTTTAAATTGAGATTTTTATGGTCTCCACAAATATATCTCCGCAATACCAGATCGGTAGACAGATATAGTTTAGAGCGTGTGAACGCTGCACCTCTATTTCCGTATTTTCGGACAACTCCGCTGCCCCGGTCTATTCTGCGTATACTGTTCTCCAAAGGATAGAAAAGAGCGGAAAACCCGATATTCCTTAAGCTGGCGGAGAAGAATCTTCTTAGAAGAATCTAATGGCATGCAAGGATATGCAGACAGTGGAAAACGTATTATATTATTTCACTACTAATCCAAAGAAAGCCATTTTACGTACACGATAAAGTATCGGCCTCCATATACTAAACAACTAAAGAAGACATCAATTGTTTGATAATACAAAGGAAAAGAAATCAAATTAGAATTAAGATCAGAAGCGAAAACGAAGATATATAACGCGATGCATATTCATATCAAATTTTATTTGTACGGTGATCCTGCTACCTAGGAAAGTAATGTTAGCTTAACCCGAGAACTGCAACAAGAAGGCAAAACATTAAGCGTACAGACCAATGGTTAAATAGTGAAAGGTCTTATGGCTCCGATGTTCATTAGTTAAACAAATTTAAAGACGAGTGCAGTATACCATCATCGCTCCGAAGCAAGTGCATGTCAAGGGGAAAAAAATGTAAATGAAACTGTAACCTCAAATAGGTCATGTACGATGATATTTAATGCGAGTTGATGTGTGGTGTACCGTGTGTTATGCTGAGGGTGAGCTTTTGTTTTTGTAAACAAATGAAATTTAAAGCCAAAATTCGGTCATATGCAACTTTTGCAAAAGGAATAAAAAACGCTTGCGAACTTACTTGAACAAAAGTAAACTAAAATATTCACAGGAGGATAAATGAACTGTGGTAAATATGAAGTGTTGGAACTGGATTAATGGATAATGCTACCCCGTGACCTTTTTCACATACGAATGCCCAAATATTTGTTACTTAACTATACCACTATATGTACAATATATACATAAATATAGCAAATTTTTTTTTTTTTTGGTATTAATAAATATTTATTTCTTTAAAGTTTTCCTTCAAAATGCGCTAAGGTTTTTATTTAAAAGAAAAAAGTAGGCACTACTGCGGGGTCTTCCATACAGAATCATGAGCCGAAGGAGATCATAGATAGGGCAGGGTATAAAGTATCCCAAGGCAAAAAATCAGCCTATCCGGGAGGTAAGTTTCGTCCGTCCGTCTGTCCAAAACAATTTTTATCCACATATATTTTTTCTTTTAACCGTCTATGGAGTGTTTGTTGCATAGAAATTGCCATGTGGTTGCTTAAATATTTTCAACTTGCTTTTAAAGATGTTCATTCATCAATAAGGAGTATTTATGACACACCGTTGGCTGTCGCTCCACTTTAGCTTCTTCTGCAGTATTCAACTCAATTCCATGGCAATTAATGCAAAATTTCCTTACCTGGATGCAGTCTTAGTTCCTAAATTGAAAAGACAAAGCGTCCCCTTATTTAGAATATCTCCTTGGTCTTCTCTCCAGCCCTTCTTTCGTCCTTAAAAAAAGAAGAATGAATATTATAAATTTAAAAAAGGTATAGTTCTATATTCAAGGTGAAATCATTGGCAAGCCGAAATGGTTATAGAAGTAAAAAGTGGACCCATAACCTAAATACTAATTGTCATCTCCAATCGGTTGACATTTTTTTTGTAAAATTTTGATTTCAATTTTTTCCATTTTTAAGCATAAAGTCAAGATGAAGTGAGAGAGAAATATGTTTAGTTGTGCACGATATCTTCTGTTTCGACGGTGAAATTCAGTGAACTTTCTAAATGTTTGGCCATATAAAAGTAATTACATCAACGCCACAGAATCTCGGTGTAGCAGATACATGCCACGATAATTTTCGTTCAAGATATTTATGGGACGTTTGCCATACAATCATAAAACATCAGCAATAACTTTAGATGTAGAATATATTTCTTTAAAGCATAAACAGTGAAACAGTGAAGGCAAAGAAAAATTGATAATAAAAACATTACGATGAACACACACAATAAAACAGGAACTTATACTAAATGCAAAAATGCAATAAAATCTATGATATACGTATGTGTGTGTGTGTGTGTGTGTGTGTGTGTGTGTGTGTGTGTGTGTGTGTGTGTGTGTGTGTGTGTGTGTGTGTGTGTGTGTGCGCATCTGCGGCGGTAAGAGTTGTGTATACCCCGAAAAATATGCTATATAATCCAACAAGCCAAGTTATAGCCATAAGCCGTACATTTCGAAATTAACTCATTTATTTATATATTTGGGGCAAATAAACTATCGCCGCCAAGTAAAACGAGGTAAAAAATGATATAAATTGAAAATGAAAATTGTTCGTTTTCATAAATAAAGATAAACATGGAAATTCGAGATAAACAATTTTTTATTTTTTTCTTTCTGCTATCATATTGGCTGGCAATGTTTTCTGTAATATGCTAAGCAAACAAATCAAATCGTGTATGAATGATAAATATATGGCTGGTTTATTAGCAAAAAAAAACAAGCAAAACAACAACAACTGCGCAAATATCCTGGTTTCACTCTATTAATAGAATATATATATGAATTTGTTTTTTTCCCCCATAATTCCACATAAATCGCTTGCTATGCGTAAAACGAGCCTAGTGCATAAACCAAAGACAGAAAAAAAAAAACCAGCGTTATGATGATTGCCTTTATCGAAGAAAGTGCTTAACACCGAACACTTGCTATGCTTTATAATCTTATGGTACTTAGGCTAATACACAGAAACGTCTACTTATCGTTGAGCTTGTTTCTATTTCATATATGTTACAAAAAAAAACTAAGCTAAATTAGCATTTAACAAAACAAATGTTATATAGAAGTGAGAAACTTTTCAAACATGGAAACTAAAAAAGAGTTACTAAAAGATAACAAGTAAAGAACGTACACTCACTCATGTTCAAAGCGAATTTTGCATACCCATCATACTTGTAAGAAACATATAAAAAATTAATAACATTCCTGCAAGAAAAAGGACGTTTCAGATAACCGATACGAAACATATGTGAAACGAATTTTTTATTGCCTTTGGTTGTTGGATCTATTTGCCATTTCATAACGGCGAAGTTTGTAAAAAGTTTTGTTGTTTTTTCATGTACTCAACGCATGGTTAGTTTCCCTTCAAAGTCGCTTTGGAAAATTTAGATTAAAAGTTTTTGTGCCAGACCGGGCAAGGGATGCAAGGACCGATAGTGGAATAAACAGATAAGCATATAATCAGGGAAAGTGAAAATCTGAAAGCCAGGCCTAATACCGCTCTGTCTAATCATGGTTTCACGTTCGCGACTATCCCATTGGCTGTGTCTTCGGGAGCTATTTCGTCTGTAAAGCCCATTATCCGCGCGCCGCTCGAGATCGGCAGCTCGAACAAGCTATCGCATATAACGTTTCACGGAAGCAGGTCCAGACTAGATCCTTTCTGATCGCCTGCCGTAACTATGTGTCGTTCCATACCGTCGTCCCTCTCGTACACCATTTTCTCTCGAGAGGTAACTTTTTATTAGGTCACGCAATTACCTTGTGACCCTTCTTTTGAAAGCCTTGCTAATGCAAAGTCAGCCCGCTGCATTGGGAGCGTTCTTTACGTCAGTTATATGGTAGACTTTCGGGGCAACCTTCTTGCTAGTTTGCAGCGGTACTCCTGTCTGCGCGTGTGTGTGTGTGTAAGTGTTACAAAAGGACGAACAATATTAATCAGCTCTTGCGATAGCAAGATATGCATTTTAAATATTGCGGCTTGCTCACCTTTGTAGTCTAGATTACAACACTAGCGAACTAAACTAAAAAAAAAAGGCTACAAGATAGTTGCTAGCATGCAAGGGTATAGGCGTAGAGGTGCAAAATGTTGTTTCAATAAAGTTTTACTGCTCTTTTTTTCTTTTTTTTTTTTAAGTGAACAATTTATAAAATTAACACGAAGATAAATGCTTACGGCTTCAAGCAAACATTTTATTTTATAAGTTAAAGTTGAAACTAAACAAAAAAAAAAAAAAAAAAGCGCTGCGCTTAAGCCTCTTATGGTTCCATCAAAACTTTTATCGCCTTTTCCACGGATTTCTTGCGTCGCTTCCTCTTCTCTTCCTTTGCAGCAGAATGTCTATGGATTTTTAACACGCACACAACACGTGTAGTTACTTGTCTTGTTGTTATTTATATCGACATTCCTTTGTGTTAGCAAATAAAAAGGAATTTTCCAAAAAAAATAATTTTTCTTTTATTTGCTTACAATAATTAAGTTAAGATAAGAATAAGATTTGGTTATCTGGATATAAGCCTAGATATTAACAGGTTAGTGTATTTTACAGTTGTTGGTTGATACCGTAACAACAAACAGGAAATTTTCCTGCGGTAAACATCGTCGAAAAAGAATATTTGTCCGCTTAGAAAAGGCATCAATGATATAAAAACTCTTACAATCTCCATCGCATTATAATGGAATTCTGATTTTGTAAAGCTTATAGCATTTTATTATTATTATTATTATTATTATTATTTTTCTTGTTGCTTATATCAAACGGAAATATGTGAAAATTCCTTTTAAACACACTATGTTGACTTAGGGCTCATGTATGTCATCACTACCAAAAAGAAACAGCATGGCATACATGCATATACGCATAAAAACGTATTATTATTTTATAAAATGACATTTTTCTATACTTTTAACAAAAGGATATGTTGTTTGAACAACAACACCCATACAACCTACATACATATCTTTGCCTATAAAAAAGAATTTTTGATTTTTCTTTTTCTAGAACTTTTTTTCGTGATATGCGCACACAGTGCGTTGCTGCGTTGTTGTGTAAAAGAATTTAAACTCGTGTAAACTCAATATATTATCAGCGTGTTATACATTAAACAGAATGTTTATGCACTTTTTAAAGCAAATTGCATTCGATTTATATTAAAGTCTTAAAATATGTTATGTTCATAAGCATTTTTTTGTGACAAGTTGTGAATATGTCTAGTGGATGTGCGTAAGTATGTATGTCTTTCAAAAATTTCGTGAATTGGTTTTTTGTTTCGTTTTCATCTCGAATTTATTTAGCATGCTTACCACGACTTTGTTTTTCACTGTAGAAAAGAGATAAGCAATCTGGTAAACCGAACGTCAACTTTGACTATTTGAAGCACAAAAATTCGGGTGTGCCGTTCATGAGTAGCCGAGTAGACCAGGATCGCCAAGTCTACCAATTCGAATCTCACTCGAAGCAACACCTACCGATTGGATACGTACCGACTAGGTTGCGGTCAGGCACTATCTCCTTCCCTTTCCTCATTTCTTTCCGAACGTTACCGTGTAAGCCCCACCTCTCATCAAACAGTAAATTGTTTGATTTCAGTTAAGTACATGCAATGCCAGGCATATATATATATATATATATATACTCAACAATCATCATTTCTTTTAACCTAGCCAGGGAAATGATTCCCCTCTTTACTGTTACGAAGTCATGCAAAGAAAAGCCCAAGTTGAGGCAAAGTATTTAGAATTGATCGATAGGAAGAAACGCATCGTCCTACTCGGCAAAAATTGACAGAACTTAGCTGTGTGATTAGATGCATCATATGCCCTGCTTGTTGCTACACTTTGTTTGTTTCGCTTGCTGCGACATTCCCCTGACGGTATACGGCCGACTTTAAAAGAAATTTTTGAACATTATTTGATTCAGTTTTTCACCTGAAAGCTCCGGAATAATGATTTTACCATCATTTTATATATTAAAAAAAATGCATTTAAAATTTAAGAAAAATCTTTTCCGATTTCCTCTCGAGTGGAACTCCTTGTCAAGCAGTTACCGCAAAACGGTGAAATAAACGAGATAAATGATGCAGGTGAAATGATATGCGATATTATGTAACATATTCTCATCATTGTTATCAAAATTCTATAACATACACTGTTTATGTTTACATACTCACTTTTGAATGAAAATAAAAGGTTATCCTCGGGCTATGTTTTTAAGATTATCAATTTGTATTATGGTCTATATATGTATATATGTATTTTTATATATATCATCTCGAATTGTGCAAGTATTCTAGATTTGTTCCCGCACTTGCTACTGCTTTCAAATACTTGTAAGAAATTTTAAACTAGAACTTGATACAACTGTCAGTGCAAACATGTATATATATATATATATATGCTCCTACTGACTATAAGCGAATATATTCACAATTCTCTAAGCAAATTCATTGCTTATGCGATAGTGTACGATGAGGGGAATCAAGGATTCGACTTAAAGCGCAGAAAGTAGAAACTTTCTTGTTTACTTTCTTTAGTGTTTCTGTGTTTCTTATATTTTTATTCTTTAGCATATTTTTACTTTACCTGTAATCTTAAAATTCTCGTATGAAGTTTCTTTACTCCGCATGTCTCATCATAATTTGTAATGAAGTGTAAAAATGTTATGTCTCTTGATAGTGAATGTCGTTTTTATACCTTGGCATGTCATTTGTGAATTTATATGATAAGAGAGACAAAGAGTTTTTTTTTTCTTTTGAGAATTATTACAAAACTTTTTAGAAACCGTACAGTTTAAAGAGCTTGACAGCAAGTATTTACTTCGGAGCACATAGTTGTTTTATTTAACTTGTTTCATAAATAATAAAATTTATTTTGTGTTGCGTTGTGTAAGAATGAGAGCCTCTTCTTTACTGGTTTTATATGATATCGATCAAGGAAATATGTTTATAATATTCGGTAAAGATCTTATTATGCGCCTGAACATTCGATCAGTAGTTTGGAAAAAAACAGTTTGAAGGTCGGCGTGGTTCGATTACGGCAGGGCTTAATTAATTCATTCATCTCAAGATTTATGATACGTTGATTAAAGTGTAGTTTGTGTTAATGAATCGGATGCGCGGTTTTAATAGACAGTTTGTTGACTAAAAGGCGTAAAATTATTTAATTATTTATCTTATTAAAGACTAAGTTTATTTAATTTAATCATTTGCTACTCAATCAGGGTTTATGGAATGCGAAATTTTAAACCCATTTTCTCCTTAAGGCTTTCTCAGAGCAGAGTAAGAAAATTGAAGCCACTTCATGCATGACAGTAGCTCGTTTATTGAAACATTTTCCTCAACAAAGGAGTCTGGAACTATGCTCCCCAGTCATGTTCAATTAAAGCAGCCCCTCCACCTTCTCCTGCTTTGGTGGAAATTTCAATTAAAGAAAAAAAAGAAAAGAAAAATTTTTTTAATCCACGCGCCTACAGCTAGAGGAATGCGTATGATTTTTTTATTGATGTTTGTGTCATTTGCGAATGTTGAAATGAAAAAAGTCCGTTTTTCGACCAAAAAAAGGTAGGTACTCTTTTGTTAATAAAAAAAAAAGATGTTTCTGTTCTTTGCTTAATAAAAAATATTTATATTGGCTTACGATGGCATAAAGTTATGCTCGGATCAAAAGAATGAAAATTGTAGGAGTTGTTTTTTAGGTCGAAAACCGTGTTTGAAATTTTGGAATGTTTGGCATGTTTTCTTATTACAAGACTGTTCTAGCCCTTTCCCCTTGATATCTACCGCATTCACAGTCAAAACAAAAACTTCTTCAGAAGTTCTGCAAACCTTCGAATCGCTCACAGTCTCATATTTACCCAAAGATTACGTTGATGAAGCTATGATACCGTGTTTAGATGAATATAAAGATGAAAATAAATTTCCAAAGATATTCGCCGGTGTATTGGAAATCTACAGGTCAAACAGTCTCATAGGAAGCACGAAATTTTAAGCAGAGCTTTCTAGAAGGCTTAAGGCGTCTATTGAGAAAAAAAGAATTATTTTTTGGAATATTTAGAGGATTTTTTACGCTTTAAGAGGTGATTTCAGTTTTGGAAAACGACAAAAGTGAGAAGCGTCGACAGGAGGAGGTGACTCTAGTTAAGTTTTTGACTGCAAACTCTTGTGCAATGATGAAGAAATATTAGCGCCTATGAAACTAGTCACACGCTTTGACGTTTTTAACGCTCAAAAGTATGATTGTAGCGTTCTTTAGGGACTTAGGTCATCTAATAAGATAGCTCCTCGGCGGTTACACAACAATTTTGAGCTTCTAGTCTTTACGTGCAGCGGCTGGCGGTTATCGGAATAAGGCAAGGCACAAGTTTTCGGTATTAATCGAACATTTTGTGTGCAAAAATTAATCCTAGATTCAATACTCCATTGCATCGCTGCAGCAATTTCCTTAGTTTTGCTTATAAAATTTTATTGAAAACACGAAACTTAAGGTAGAAAATACTTTCATTGCAGAAAACAGCTAAGAAGTGCAAAAATATGCCTAAAGCCAAGAACTACTGATGCACAGTTTGGGGTTGAGTATAGTCGCCCAATTTTTATTAGCTTTGAAATGATAAATTCCGGCTACCATTTGTGTTGTTATGTTATGAAAAATATTTTAAAAGAATTTTTAGAAAAGTTCATCAACAGGTTTTCTACAATACTTTCGAACAGACGCGGAACTATTTACTGTGAAAACATCAAAGGAATTTGCCAAAAGCAAACGGAATGCTTTTATGTATTTGCTTTATTGAATGTACAATGCATTCACATATTTTCTTTATTGACTATATGGGTGGTGTGACATGATGCTACAAAACTGACAAGTTTTTATATTTCATTCTTACATCGTACTTGCAGTCGGAGTATGAAAAATGACAGAATATGATGATTTTAATTAAAACGATTTTATCGCATCGAAGAAAGACAATTTGAACAAACACTTGCTTATCTAACTAACGAAATATTATATTACTTTAGCTGTTTTGCACTTACGTTTCTTTAATTAGCTTAATCGAAAGCACGCAAGCAAATAAAATCTGAAGTTAAATGAAAATTATTTTTATCGTTTCAAAAATTATAAAAAAGGTAGTCGAGTCGAGTCGAGTCGAATGTAAAATAAAGTAAATAAAAAAGTGTTTACAGAGCAACGTAGTATTTATCCGAAACTCCGAAGTGTAAGGGAAATCCATCGAAAATTGTTCTTCGCCAGTGCGCAGATCACCTCACTTGACTTCAACTGTAGTGAAATGCATATAACCCTGTTTTCAAGGGAAGAGAGCGAGTAACAGAAACATTTTATTATCAAGATCCAGCCTAATATTTATGTTTGGTAGCTACCATAATTCGTTCGCTTTCTACTGTGCTTGGATTAATTGCGTACTTATGTGGTGAGTCCATGTTAGGCGACGATGGATTTCAAACACACAAAAGCTTCTGTGCTCTGCTCAAATATATTAATAAAAGATTTCTCTGTTAAACTTCTTAAGGTCATTTCTAAGGTAAGAAATCTACTGTTTATTGTTTGTTTGTATATTAATATTTAATTTAATCACTCATACGACCTATAATACCGTTCAAGTTTAGTTAAGTTCGTACTGAACACATTTGGTGCTGTTTCTCTTAATCTTTTGTTTAATTTAAATAATCGGACAAAAAAAAAAAAAATATGAAAAATACACAGTTAAAACATAAAGGTCGGCATTAACAAAAACAAAACAAAAAAAAAAATGTGGAAATAACAGTGCGAGCGGAGTTACCCATTCTAACATATGACTATTATAATAAATATTGACACAATGTCATTATTGCCGTCTACAACTATGCACCGACGCAGATTTTATATAAATAAAGCATAAATTATAAATTATAAATAAAATTAACACCAATTATTGGCAATTGTCAGGGAGAAACTTACGACAATGACAACACACACACACACACACACGCCTACATATGTATGTGGTTATTGCGAACAAAAATATAATGACAACATTTGTGTGCATGTGCAACAAAGCAAACTTTGAGCACAAGTGTGTGTATGTATAGACAGGCAGAGGCAAACACAGTAGAAATTGAAAATTGCTGCCCTCTCGCCAACTGCAATTGGGAGTGTTAAATTGCACAGCAACAATTTGGTAGCATGATTGTGATACCGCAAACGCTTCAGATAAACTATAATAAAATACTTGAATGCATGATAATAGCCACGACAATAATAATAACAATAATTATTTATACTTTATCGGGAATTTTTAATACTAAATAATTGTATGTTGTATTTTTGGGGGCATAGGCGTGCACATAAGTGTTCGCGGCTCTCTGAAATAGTACAAAGCAAACCAAATAACAACACCACCGCAATCAATTGAATATATTTTTTTCCGGTTGCAAATAAGTTGTCGGCTTTCGCTCAACTATATGTAATTATGAATGAAAAGTTGTAGGAAATTTTTCAATTTTCATTTATGAAAATTGCTTGACTTTTTTAATTTGTTTTGATTTATGTGCAAACGTATATCGTAATCGTTAAAATTTTTATGTTAAAATCTCTAGGAAGTATCGAGTTACTGGAATAAAAATACAAAATTGAAATATTAAAATATTATCCTTTTTTTTTATCCTTTACACTCGCATTCTGACAGTGTAGCTCTTCTATGGTTAGTGCTCTAAAGCGGTCAGTCTATGATATCTGTTTTGGAGTACAACCGTCGAGAGAACAATTTCTTCCAATTTCTGATCACTCTTCAGAAATGTATGCGATACGTTCTTATTAGCACAGTATAGTTTTTCTTCCAAGTGTTTTTTTCATTTATAGATAGACAGGTATTTCTGATCATATATATCCCCATCAAATTACCCTAACTGTATCTCTAAACAATCATAATCATATAATTGTTGCTAATCTGAATAACTTCAAAAATCACAGTGCATGCGTATATATGTTTGCAAATAGGTAAACAAATAAGTGTTAAAAAATCGAATTCAACTATCGCATGCAAAATTTCACCAACTTAGCATAAATATGTATATATATATATATATATATGTTATATTTAAATATGCGCATGAATGCCTATGCAAACATTAAATCATGAGAATTCACTATTTGCATATGCATAGTGTGGACAATGCTACTGTGCTCTACTGTGCGTTCTCACATCCACTGCTCATCATAGAGGGGTTTAGTGTGGTTTACCGCAATTTATAACTCTCCGTATGGAAAACACAAAAGTGCACTCTGGAAACCTGTAAAGTACATACATTTTGATTTGACCCAAACAGAAAAAAGTAAAGCTTTGCTGGCTGGTTTTATTTATTCGTGCGTTATATTAGCATTTTTAAAATTAGTATACTTAAGATAAAAACTGAATTGCCCTACAATTTTGGCATTTTGTAAAGTCGTAAAAAAGGAGAAATGTAGTAATAGTTTAAGCTAATAAAATTCGAAACTCTTAGGAAAATACGAAAGGAAATCAAAGAAAGGAGTTTTGAGTGGTACTAGAAACGGAAGGATATCAGTTAACAAACGCTCTAACATATTGCTACTCATCAAGGCTACCTCTACTGTCACCTAAAATAACATATGACACTTTGCTATGCGATTGTTGAAGCGTTCCTACGTAAGTCCGCGTACCGGCATTCATCCATCGGGAATCTAAGTTCAATTCTACACAACTATCATTTAAGCTTTTAACTACTTACTGTCTTCCAATGCAATTTTCAGTTTCAATTTCAATTTACTTATTTTGTAACCACAAGCTTGATAACACTCAAATCCTTATATAGTCACATGGCGCGACTGCTTTCGCCATGAGACCATGATCCAAAATTAAGCTTATTAACCCAGGTTTTCTCTGTAGGCCAAAGTCACAAAACGCAATAGCCTGCCATGCATAAACAGTGACTAAACATTTAAGAATAGCAACCAGAGGTTAGGTAAGTAAGTGTACAAAAATTTTAAAAATATCAGGAACCGGATTGATTGATTGATTGATTGCACTGTACCCCTCGTAGATGTTGATGAGATGTGATCACTTGACTTCAAAGATCTTGTTTTGTTTCTACGTGAATCTACGGTAAATCTAGACCTAAAGGCAAATATTAAATAATTGCTTATCCGCCTAAGTGGCCGACTAGATAAAAGGTCTGGACTAACATCTCAACGGTTATGAGTTCAGTCTCAAGTGCAGTTGCTAGTGCTTTTAAGACTTTAGTCTTAGAATATTCTTCTCTAGCTTAGCTTCTGAGTGTTTATGCCAACAAGTCAAAACCCAGCTGATCATAATAAGTACAAGGCTTTGTTTTTTTTTTTGTATATTCACTTACTTTGCTGATGTGGTTAGTTAACGTAATGGGATCTTATTAGGCGATAAATTCGATATATTTGTCTTAATTTTTTCGAATCGTTACAAAGATAACGTTTACAGCGGTCGCTTTAAGCAACGCAGGAACTCTTCTTCTCGACTTTGTTGGGAGAGTTCGACGAAATTTTCTAAACAAAAGACTCTCTTTTAACGCAATGTTATCACAGCGCCAATGGGATGAACACAATCTACAAGTTGGGCACATTACGGTGCCCAAATTAGCGATGCATGCATATGCAAAGAAAGGCGTTGGTTGCTTAAAAGACCAGGACAGTGAACATGAAAGTCGCAATTCGCCAAAGGGTGTGTAATAATTCGCCTGGTTTCGATGATGAGTCACCGAATGGTGTTTACGATTGTTGCTTTAAGTTGCATTTTCCGGGGTTTGTTGTTATAAAAATTTACCAAAAAAAAATGCTTTTTTTGATTATTTATAAAAAACTCCCAAAAATTGTATTATTCACATTATGCCGCTGAGAGGGCTAGTTCCCTATTACACGTGCATATGCATAATACGAATGATCAGAACGTTCAGAATTCATTCAAACTATTCAAGCGCAAGTATTGTTTTGACGGATTTTAAAAGAAATTTTTAAAGTACAATTAATTTATTGTTAAAAAAAAAAAATTGAGATATTGCAACATGTGTTTCATATTTAATTAAAACAAATTTTTTACATTCGTAAGATGAAAGCCATAACGGCATAAATTCAATGAACACAAAAATTTCCAATTTTCAATTGCAATTTTTTTGTTATTTTCATTTTCATTTTCAATTTCATTTTTCTGTATCTTCTTTTAATACACTACACACACATGAATTTGCTGATTAGAAAATAACTTGCGCTACTTTGCCTTTTATACGCTTTTACATGTTAATTTATTTTCACTATTGAACGGTATATTAGTTCCGTCAATACGTTTTTCAGATTTAAAAAAATCATTTACACCGGCAAGGAAATAAATCTGACGTCATATTACGAATTTTATAATTGAATTCTTGAATACTTGAAGGTATTTTGACTAATTGGCTCTTGAGAGAATTCGATGTCCTAATTGTGTTAAGTAACAATCGTCAAACGATATCTACTTTTCGACTATTCAAAGAATTCAATAAAATTTTCTGACTTATGGGAGTTTTGAGAGAGATTTTTGTGAGCAGCAGCTTGAAAGGTTCAAATTTAAGGAATCAAGACCCTGAACATTATTTTCGAAGGATTTGATGCCTTATAGTATTTGAACTTTCGAAGCATTGTAAAATATTTAATCATTACATCAATTTTTATAAATCTCTTCAATTCTGCATAACTGCACTGGAATAAAGACTCGAATGTTACATGGCACGAACGGTATATTCTTGTCAGGTCGAATATTGCACACCCACACTACCATAGACAAATTTGGGACAATTACAAAGTTATTTATTCTAAGGTTTGTTTAAACTCCCTTTCTTTTTCTCTCCTTCCACTTCAATCAATCAAATGAAAAATTTTACATTTTTTGTACCTGATTCGTTATGGTTTTTATTAGATCATATTTCTAAAACTGATCGCAAGAGAAGCTATTTTTACATTTCGAGATCGCAAAAGTATGCAGAAAAGTACAAATGTTGACAGACCGATAGACTGACTAACGAACATGATCGTACCTGTTAAATATACATGCAAGAGCTTCGATGGAAGTTTAACATACAAATTGGTAAAATTATTATATCTTACCTTCTGTAGGAAAATACGCAAACATATATAGGAAAGAAGAATTCTTTTTTTTTTTTTTTAATATTTTTTTATTTGCAATCAAAACAATTATTTGGTTGGTGGATATATATTGTATCGATTTGTTGATCTATGTAAAAACGCAAAAAAAAAAAGAAAAAACGGAATAAAGAAATACAGACAGCAAGATGTAAACTAACAAAGAGAATTCTAAATTAAATGCGAGCAACAGAAATAAAAAAAAAAAATTATTTAGAAATTGTATTAAATGTTGATGGATTAATCAAAATTGTTATTTCCTTCCTTCTCACAATTTCCAAGCTTTTATTATTCTTTTTTTTTTTTTGTTGTAATTTTTTATTCATGTTTCGATATAAATAAATAACAAAAAAAAGAAAATCGATAGCTGAGGAAATGTAAAGATGGGAGATGGGATCACAATTCTCTGCTTAGAAGTTCAGTTAGATCAACATTCACGTTTACGCGGGTACACATTTGTTACGAAAATCCCAAATCCAGTTAATGCTAACTAATTGATTTCTCTCAAGTAAAAAATTCCGTAGTGCATGTTCGCGGCCCTTCATACAGCTGCCGGCTGACGAAAAAGATTAGCAGACGGGGAAATACCCAGGTAGACATTCGCGGCGCGTTATACAGCTGCCGGCCGAGGAAAAGGATTCGCAGAAAAGCAGGTTAACGGATTAAAAATTAAACCATGAAGTTAGGTAATAGTAACATGCTTGTAAAAGTGTATATAAGCAAACTATTTGCCGAAGGCACTTTAGTCATACGAGAACATTTGAGTCGACAAAGAATACTAAAGTTGAGAAGGCGAGAGTATTGCCAAAGTAAAATGCAAATAATCCTAGCTTTAAAGAATAGACAGCAAATACACAAACTTGGTGTTAAAAGAATTCTGAAGTGCATTTCTCTTGAAAATAATATCCACGGTCTAGTGATACGGACCGTATCGAGCAGCGGAAATTTGCAACACATTAATCGATATCAGAAATATTTTTTCCCAAATTTGTAGCACCACAACAGGCATGTGTGTCGAAATTCACATCACAAACGTTGTTAACGCTTCACGTGGTCACGTGGTTTGGTATGACAAAAAAAGAAGTTTTTTAAGGAACTATCAAGCGTGCATGAAAAGCTTTATCACGGGAGATGAGCCTCGTTATTTTGTTGTTGTACACTATGAACTCTTTCCGTCGAGCTAAACTGTTCACAAGGAATATTATTTGAGTGTTAGGCGACGTTGGTGCGGACCGATTCGCAAAAAGTATTTGAAAAAGATTTAAAGGGAAAAATATTCAAATGGTCTTACTTCTTAGACGCTATTATGTACATTCAATTGAGATTCTTCAGCTATGTATCCTTGTGATTTCTGCCATCATTGAATCTCTGATTGGAAGCATAACCGGTAATATAAATCTGAATCACGATTAATAGGCTCTTTATCTCTGGCTACAGATGAAACTGGAAAGGCGGTTAGTGAGCTCTCAACACCGACAACAACACGTCAAACAGGTTAAACAAGTATAACAAGCACGTATCTAAACGAGAAGAAAAGTTCGTTCAATAAATTTGAAAAATTTTTATTGGTCACCGATTATGCTTCTGCATCAACAGGCCATAAAAAAAAAGTTGAAATATTTAGATAGAAATTTATAAATATTATCAGGACTTCATTGATAGGCAATAAATAAGTAAAAGATGTTTTCTTTAAATTGAAGCTAACTCTGCTCAAATGTGATCAAGTTTTATTCAGAAATCTTTTCGCTAGAGGTTCATAGGAAGTGAACTGCAAGTCGAATGTTGTTTTTCGTATTTTTGCTCTTTTATGAGTAATGGAATGGCACACGAATCGAGTCATATTTTTAAGCGGAGCATACATTCACACATTCGATTTCGATTTGCAAATTTTCAATTCTCTAGTTCTAAGACTCATAAAATACGATATGTTACTGCGATTCGCTCATTCGTATAATTTTGTTTACTTTTCTTTTTTTTAGTCGTTTAGTTACGCGTTCCAAATTACGAAAGAACGTTCTTTCTGATGAACCAATACGTATGTATGTGAATGCTTTCACTTTTCCGACTAACATATCTATTATTTCAACATTACTTTGGTTGCTGCACTGTAGAGTTATGTTTTGTGCCTTTGTGTGCCGTTTGCAATTTATTATTTCATTTTATTTCTCATATACCTCCGTTTTCTGGTTATATGTAATAAAAGAATGTGGTTGCCGTGGCTTTTATATGTTTGCTCAGTACATTGTTCTTTGTTTCCGGTTATTGGGAGCTAACTTTTATAAAAAAACTTAAACATTTTCTAAAACAAGGAACAGAAAGAAATCACAGAATTGAGAAAAGTTTCAATAAAAAGGAAAACATTTAGTTAATTTTGGTTTCTCTACGAATTCCTGCAAACATAAATTGCATTTTATTGATTGAACTTTAAATTAATTTTAAAAGTCTTTAATATAGTTACTATACATCGGCCATATACTAGCACCTCGTTGGATAACCTGAGTAGACTTAACCAAAGTTGTCTTAGATTTGCCTGTCTTTCGTTTGATTTCGTTTACTAGCAAGAACCAAAGATAAAAATCTAAACCCTAGAAAGTAAATTTTCAAGTAGTTTGTGTAAATCAATTTGAAAAGAGAAGCTGGCCGACCTACACTACTGTCTAACACAATTCTTATTTTTGTGTGAAATTACTATTATGAGTCAATCAAAGAATCAATTTTCTTGGAAATCCCTGTCAGGTCGGGATTCAAAAAGTACGCCGAGATGGTTCAAATTTGGTGCAGTTGACTTTTTTAATGTTAAATAACTATTATGATACAATTTTCGATATGAAGCATCGAAAATTACACCTTTCTGTCGCATCAACTTCAGTTTTCATTATATGACAAGGGGTTCAAAAATTAGCCCAGACCGACCAAAGTTTTCGCACCAACTTAAAATGCCCAAATACTATTACTTAGTGACTTTTGCCGAGAAATTTTGAAAACACCACCTCTGGAATTAGGCGTTATATGTGATAAGTACATCGATCCGAACGATTTTCAATAGCGTTCGTCCTTGGGTCAAATTACATCACTGGATCAAATTTCATTAAAATATCTCAAAAATTGCAAACTGTAGCTTGAATACAAAATTACATAGACAGACATCACGCGGACAGACGGACAGATTATGATTCTGAATCGATCGGTATACTAAAAGGTGGGTCTATCTTGAGCCCTTCCTCGTCTGCACTAACTTAATACACCCTACACCACTTGTGGAAAAACTTAGAAGCACATTTGTAAATAGTTTACGAAACTGAATGTAATGCAGAAATGACTAACAACAACAAACGATATACATGAGTAACGAAATGCTTTAGACTAACATGTCAGTGTCAGTCACGAGGATAAGTGGAGTTAATTCAAGTTATAAAATGTAAAAATCGTCAATGAATCATGAGCAAAATTATGACCACCTTCATGTTATTATGTGCCTTCAAACAGAATTTATAAAAAGCTTTTCAGCCAGCATTAAATGAACACAATGAAGATCAAGTGAATTATGGCTGAGTAAATCAAACGGATTACAATTTTTTATTGTGTTTTTTTATTAATTCATTTTTTTTTTTTTTTTTTCATGGACAAGTTGGCTTTGTGGAGGTCAAAAAAGGAGAACAGGTAAAGCAGAAAAAAAAAGTGGAAATAGTATTTGCAAACCTTCGATTTAAAAGGGAAATCGGCGACGCAAAGACCATTGCAGTTAGATCGTTTCGGGAAGAGGGCTTAAAGTATATGCTTTTGTACTAGTGTGTGTAAAAGAAGAAAAGAGGGTCGATATAATTTTTAGAATGTGTCAACCGCAAGGACGACGCCTGTTAAATTTTAACATAATATTGGAATTTTGCTTACAATTTGCGGTGGCTTTAAATGACGTCGTTTGTTTTATTTTCAAAACAAGAAAAAACATCTGAATTTCGTATCCCGATTAATTGATAGATTTCTGGTTGCAGAAATCACCACTGAAACGCAGGTAGCTTCGGTTTAAAAAGGGGTTACGAAAACTCTTCTCACCCAAGAACCACAATTTGTCAACGATTTGTTGATTTTAAAGGAACTTGGAGCGGTACCGGGGATGATCCAAGCAAACAGTTGGTTACTCAAGGAAATATTCCTAACAATTGACAAAAATTAGTATTATTTTCTTCGAAAATTGGTTCTGAGAAAGCCATTTTTCGAAAAGTGAAGTGAGTCCTTGTAGCGTAATTGGATGAATTGAAATTCAAATTGCACTCCAAAGTATTTTTCATATCTGCTCACCGACAACTAATTGCTGTTTGCAAATCTCTAAAAAGTATTGTTCAGACAAAAATCTTCGCATTACTTTTTTCTTTTAAAATAAAAGTTTAAAATTTGAAAAAGTATTATAAGGAGGAAGTGAAAATTCTCATTTATTCTAGACATGACCAAGAGGACAATGGGAACAATTTAAATAAAACATTATGCAAATGGAGGACATATTATCTTTTCCACCTTACCTTTAAAAATCAGAGAATATATTTGCATAATTTAACTATAAAAGAGCATTACGCCTAATTACAGAGAATTTCCATACAATTAAAAGAAATTGCATGCAGAACGATGTAGTAATCTTTGGTCAAAGCTCTCTGACGATACAAATGTAGAAACTCCACATTTCATAACAGTAAGCATTTAAAAATATGATGGGGTACAATTTAAAATGAAATTTTCATTTTCACAGCACAAAGCAGAGAACAATGAAAAAAAAACATTAACTTTTCTTCTTTCTTTCTTTTTCTATATATAAAAGAAATTAAAAAAAAAAAAAAATTCACTCTTTATTTCTAGGAAGACGGCACAAGTTCAAGGGTAAGTAATAAAAGATAAAAATATCTACAATCATAGCTTCCTTACACTGTATGGTACTTGGCTGTCTCTCTGTCTCGCATCTAATTAGGGAATACAGCTTAATTTAGGCATAAGGATGACGGGACTGACAATGAATTAAACCTCAGATCTCGGCCGAAACATCTGATTTTCGGCTCAAACCTGAGAAGTTAAAGAGTGAAAGCGTATTCGGTTCGCTTTTGGTCCGCCCAAATATGGGTTGCCAACAATGCGAAGCATTGGAGCCGGTTTTCTTCCAAGCTGGTTGTAGCAATTAATCGGACATAGGACAAGTAACAAACGGGAGCCACAAGATAAAAAAGCGGTGAGCAATTATGCACAAGATAAGTCAAAGCAACGAGACGTTGTTCTATGAACTACTCTGCTCAAAACAAGAATGATAATAAGCGAAGAACTTATGGAATTCTGTCGTCGTTTGCCAAATTGGTCACATCCAGTACACAAATCATCGAGTTCAAAAAAAGTGATTTCATTTTTAAAAGTAAAGCAATGGTAGTAAGCAAGACAGAAATATTTTTCACGATTTTGCTAGAAAGGCTGAGGGTTAAAAACTTGGAAATATTTTAGAAGTTCCTTTGAAAGAAGTGTCAATGCTTGACTACAATTAACTTTTCGAGTTCATATCAAAAAACCAAGGAAATCAAGGAAAACAATTTACTGGACAAATAATAAATTCATTGACTAAGGATTTGTCTCCAGAATCTAGTAAATACTATTTAAGTTAGATCGCAACTATTGTAGATTATCTTTGTCTTGGAAATGGCATATATGTCTATCTCTCTCTCTATCTCTCTCTTTCACTCTATATGGTAACATTTTTAACTGCACATTTTTGTATGCCTTGTTTTGCATGTAAAGCTTGCATAAAATTGAGTTCCGTTGAATATATTATGTAATTAGTCACGAACTAATTTACATCCATATAAGCAATTGCATTTGTCCGTTATAGTTAGGGTCACTAGAAAACCACCGTCACCTTTGCATAAAACAACGAAAAACATCCCGTATTACGAGGACTAATGCATTTGAAGTACGCTTTACGTTTTCATTAACGTAATTCTGACAACAATTTTCCGAAACAACTTAAGGCAAAAAAAAATTAGTTCAGATAATTGAAATGCGAAATTGGAGGAACGATACCCATTAAAGATCCCGCACCATCGGCATATTGTTGAAGAAGTCAAAGCTTGACTTTAGTTCTGATTACTGTCTTTACCTTTGGCCTAAGGAGAATCAGAAGAGTTTTTCAACTTAAGGGAAAAAAATTAGTTCATATAGCTGGAATGCCAAATTGAAGAAATGACGACCATTAAAGATCCCGCGCCATCGACATATTGCTCAAGAAGTCAACGTTTGACTTTAGTTCTGATTACTGCCTTTACGTTTGGCGTAAGGAGAATCACAAGAGTTTTTCAACTTAAGGGAAAAAAATTAGTTCATATAGTTGAAATGCTCCCGCACCATCGGCATATCGTTCAAGAAATCAACGTTTGACTTTAGTTCTGATTACTGTCTGTACGTTTGGCCTAAGGAGAATCACAAGAGTTTTTACTGTGCTTATTACTTCTTATAGGAAGACATGTTGTGATCAGCTAGATATGGTATACAAATCGTATTCACCGTTTAATCTTTTTATATCGATCATATACAAATGAATGTTTATTGTTACATTGTATTGTTGTTTCCGCTCACTCTTTAGACTGACTGTGCTATGTTAAATATCCCGTAAAAACAAAGCAATCATTTTGATGTCGCCGTAAAGGCTATTTCTAGTTACAAAAAGTAAAAAAATTCAACTCTGGAATTCCTACACATATGCATGTATACAAACAGAATGATTCTCTTGCAATATCTGTACGTTTAAAACATAAAATTTTTGCATAAGTTTTATGTAATAAAAGGAGTAAACGCTCTCTGAGTGTGTGTGGTGAGAAGGAAAATTTCAAAAACAATAGGAATTCAAAGAAAATTAAAATGTACAACGTTTTACGAAGATAGAAAAACAGTTTGGCCCTGTTCAATGTATGTATGTATGTTTGTGTGTATGTATTTACATGCATATGCATGTGTGAAAGAATGCCTCAGTTTTTTGAATAATAAAAGACTTGATGCTCGGCCTGGTTAGAAGTATACGCCCCAAAGTCATATAAATGTTAAGTGTAGGCAACAAAAAAAGGCTACATTGGCACACAAACAAACAAACAAAAAAAAACACACACACACACACACACACACACACACACACACACACAGACACAGACACACATGTTACACACATTGTCAAGTAACACCGACATATTTTTCATTCAATTGTTTGTACCCTAATGTTGATACAAAAAGAATATATAAAACAAAAAATTACGAAAAATTTGAAAATTTTCTTATATTTAACTGGGATGATAAAACCTGAAAGGACATCAGTTCGGATTGTGGAACTTTAATTGGTTGTGTCAAAAACTGATTGTTGAGTTTCGGTTTAGTTTAAGGCCGATAGAATATCTATGAATTTCTGTGGAGTATATTAACTTTGGCATAGAAAAAGAGAGCCTTCACAATCTGAATATGTTTTTTTCTTTTTTTGATATTCGACATAAGGCTTTATTATGTATTTAACCAATAAATTAAACGCAATTCTGTGATAAGTTTACTTGTGCACTTGTGTACATCACACACACTTATATCTGCATTTTGCCGATCTATCACGTTTTAGCATTAGATGTTAAGGAGGAAAAGTTATGGAAAATTTTCAGCGATAGAAACAACCCTAATATATGAGCGATTTTCTTTGAAAGTAGGGTAAGTCCATTTTTGACAAAAAGTTCCTTAATGATAATATCGAAAGCAATCTACTATATATATAGTCATTTTTTCTTTAAATATTTCCCAAAAAAATCCATTCAAACTTTTCATCATTTCGTCAATATAACGTTACGTAGTTAATGAAATTGCAAACATAATTACTTTAAAACTGACGTAAGTTAGCAATTCGCAGACCTAATATTGGGTTCAAAAACTATACTTCATAATTGTGAATTTAATATTTCCTCAGTGTATAAGTTTCACCTCTCTTGCTAAGTTTGAAAAGGGTGTATATGAGTCCATTTGAGCTTATCAAAAGTGTATACTTCTTCACTAACGATCAGATGTATAACTTGATGCATTACAAACACTAATATTCCCCAAATATGATTCGTATACGAATTGCCTGAAATATCGCTATATAATTGTAAAATAGTGGACTTACGCCGCTTTCAAAGAAAGGCATTCATATATATGTTTTCACCTTTTTAATCCAAAAGAGATTTTTTTTTTTAAGTAAATTACGCTATGAAGCTCTTGAAAACGTAAAGACAACATTTTTCTTTTTTCTTAAGTAGTTTTTTAATGCAATTTCACTTTAAATTTTACTTCAAAATAAATGAAAAGAAGAAGAAAATATTCATTCTCTAAACGTGTCATATAAATGAAATAAAAATTAAGAGGCCAATGATAATCACTCATACGTTCGGTAAACACAACAAGCAACAGTTCATTGGCCACCATTTTGCGTGCTTATGCTTGCGATGGGCTCTTAAATTATGCAAAAAACACTAATTATCAACAATGCTTCACATGCGTCCGCTACGCTTGTACACAAATATTTTGTTGCAGACAATATGATATGAAACTGATATTACTCATATAACAGCCGTCACATACAAAGGCAGGCTTATTGTTTGTAGCATGGTGGGCGCTTGCTTTGCTATGTTGCGTCAATTACCCATAAATAATTTCAATACATCAGTGCAATGTTCGCAATGGATATAACATTTCATGTGTTGTTCTACCACTGACAGCTCACATATATCTAAGCCTTCAATAAATGGAGCAAAATGTCATGACGTAAAATCAATTGAAAATCATATTTAAATTTTATATGAATTATTTTCAAAAAGAGTTAAATTTTTAAAACATTAGCAAAAATCCAAAAAAAAAAAACATGTATTGCACAGATATAAAGAGCGTCCCAAATGAGATGAAATTTTGTATTCTTCATTAAAAAACACACTTCATATCATTTATCGGTAATATTTGCTGATTAAGTTGAGGTACGACAAGCAAATGCATCGACCTTAACCATCTACTCATACAATCAGTAAAAGATGTTCATATAATTGTTAAGAAACACACACAAAGCTTATGTCATTATTTTCTTCTTTTTTTTTTCATTGAGAATCTGAATTTCTTTGTCATTGACTTTCCGAAGGAGAAAAATTGCCATGTAAGCTGTAGATTCTTCTAAAGGAGCATTTGTATGTAATAACTTTTTATTATTAACAATTTTTCATCAAAATGAAAACTCATTACGCCTAATATGAATTTTAATATAAGAAATCCCACCGTCCTACAGCCCCCCCCTCCCCCTCCACCACCCCCGCCTGTAGGGTGAAACGTTTATTGACTTTTCCTGCTCCTAAGAACACAAAGTGAAAACTTTTGACAGTGAGACATCCTCGCAAATCGAATATTTGTGTCGACAGGTTGTTGTGCGGAAATTGCGCAACGGTTGTCAACTTATCAGTGAATGAGACAAAACAAAAAAGTGGCGTCATCAGTCACGACACATTCTTCTTAGTTGCAGTAGAGGAAAATTACGATAAACATTATAATAAAATTTAGGCCAATCACTAACTTTTATTTTCTATAGTATTTGCCAACAAGACTCGGAAACCAAATTCTAGTAATTTGTTCTTTAAAAAGTTTTATGATTGAGAGAAAAAAACATAAAAAGTGTACTACACGTTTTCAGACTAATCCTCAATGCTGATTACCTTAAAGACTTTGCTTTTTTTTTTTTACAACATTTATAAGCGTTTATAAGTCGGCGAGAAAATCAGTTTTACTCATAATGTCTCATCCATGTCCAAGATAAAGACACCACTCGGTTTAAAGGGGAAGCCATTGTAACTGTCGAGAAATGTTTTTTTTCTTTTTTTTTGACAATTGGAACGGAAACAAAGGCATTAGAATATTAACATCTTGGGAAGTTATTGAGCACACATTTCAGGACTCAAATAAACTGTTCTCGGAAAGCTTTAAAAATGTGAACACTAGAGCCATTCTCTCTATCGCGTCGCATATTTATTTTGGGGAAGTCTGTGATCCATTAAGAAGCTAATGGAAATTTATTCCTAAGCAAATGCAGAGAAATCATTTATTCGACGTGTCTATGGCTGGGAAATCACGTATGGGATTTTAAAAACATTGATTTTCATGTCATTGGGGTGCGTTTGAAAGCAAAAAGTTCTTGTTAAGACATTATGCTTCAATTAACTTATTGAAAACCTTCAACGTAGTGCATTTGAAAACAAAAAAAAAAAAAAAATTGGAACGTCAAACATGAATGAAAATTGTAGGAGTTCTTTTCCCGGACGTTTCGGTCCTTCAGATTTCCATAGAAATGCACCTTAAATTTTCATTTTTTTATTTATTCAGCTGCATGTAAAAAATTTTCATCCGATACAACGATAACTTAAAGCTGAACTATTCAAAAAAGTACGATAGGGGGAGGATAACTGTCCTAGGGAGTAATGTAATAGATACGTTGCTCAAGAAATGAGCAAACACAGATTAATAGAAGAATTCTACACCTTCTAGTATTACTTACATAGAAATAGTTCGGTAGGCAGAGAAAAGGAATAGATGCCGCGATAAGCAGTATCATGACTACCATAAATCTTACGAATAAATGAAGATCACCCAAAATTAAACCCGCCCGTGTCCAATCAAATTACAGAGTATTGTAGCATTATCGATTCATCGACTTACTTCGACTTACTCACTTATTAATCACTTATGATAAGTTTACTTCGACATAATGTAAATCTAGCTATAACCTAGTTAAGATAACCTACTTTAGTTATAAAGCGCCATTAAATGTAACTTTACTAATAACCTAGTTTAAAACTACTATTTTGCTTAAGCTAGGATAACAATTTATTATGTAAGTTACTGACCACAGTTCAGTTGAGTCGCAATTAAAGCAAGAATTAAAGCGAGAACAAAAGTCAAAATTAAGGTAGGACTTAAAATCAAACAAGCGAATTACAATAAATATCAATTCATCAGAGAATCAATGTAATAATAACCACATGGTGACCGTGACAGGATGTAGTGAAAAATTTTTTGACGCCAAAAATCTGTTATAAAAATTTTATTTTTCCAAATTAACAAAAGCTGCTCGATGAATTCGCACAAATACCGTTGAACTTTTACTGAAGGATCGCTTGTTTTACACGCTACTGCCATAGCACTTCTCAAGTCGCTAGCTTAGCCCTTTATCTACCTAACGTAGTCTTATTGGTAAGGCTAAGAATTTAGGCCGTAAAGTTCCAAGAGGATTTCATTTCACGGTAACAACATATTTCCGCAGTAGCAGAATATTGACCGATTCGGTACACAGTGACTAGGCTACGAACACACCCTCTATTTCTCTGTTTTCTCTTTGTTCTCTTTCCAAACATATGTTTATGACTGAATGGTCGGTCATATAAAAAAAAATTGCAACGGCTTGTAAGCTTTTTATTGATGATCATAAAAATAGAACGACGCATTACCGTCACACAGCGGAAATAGACGGTCATATAAAAAAATGACATAACCACTGACTTTGCAAAGAAAATTACTACTGCAATGCAAGCTATTCACAGTTCATCATGGCAAATAATGTAAATAAAACCTTAATAATGTAAAAATTTTAAACATGCAACTGACAACTATTAAGTACGCACTAAATAGATCAACATGAAGTAACGTCAGCGCTCTTGATTTTATATCATAAAATAACATTAAAAAAAAAAAACAAAAGATTAAAAATGAAAAAAATTTATTTTTCCTTTTTTTGCTTCTATTGAAGAACTAACCAAACACTACATATATATATACTTTATATATATATATATATATATATTTAATTTTTACAAAACATATAATGTGTGGACAAAAACAAAAGGACTATATAAAAGTAAAAAAGCATTTACCACATAATACAGTTCAAGTGTCCTTTCCAAAACGAGTGGTAATTTTATACATATATATAAACTTTCTCTTCTCCATATATTTTCATTCACATATATATACATATGCAATTGCGTAAGTGATTTTTAATTTAATTTTATTATTAGATTTTCTTTTTCTTTCTTACAAATTCAAACTCTCTTCAACACACTTAACCATAATACCTTATATAATAGTTGCAATGACATTACAATTGCATGTGCAAAGTAATATGGGACTGGGCTTCGAAATCTCTATTAGCTAAGAGCATTCTTGAACTGGTGAAGTGTATACAACTTGTTCATCGATATGGTTTGTGTATTTGTGTCTATTTGTGTAATTTGTGTCGTCTTCTATAGATCACTTTTTGCGATCGTTATTGTGAGTGCTGAGCATTCATGGGGGAAGGTATAGTCAATTTTTCAGAAAAAAAAAATATTTTTTTTTTCGATCGGGTTAATAAATGTCTCCTCATCATCCCTTCTAAAATATGTAGAAAAAAAATGCAGAAGAAGAAGAAACGTTTTCTGTGAAGTTTCAAGCATTTCCCCAAACTTTGCGGTTTGGGCAAAAAAAAACTGCTGGGAAGTTAAAGTCTGAAGTTTTGCCTATTGATTTCTTACCTACAACCCGTGAGGACGTGTTTTAACAAGTGTTTATTATTATGTTTATTCTCAAAAGTGTTTCCAAAAAAGATACTTCTCTGTAACTTCATACTTCTCTGTAACTTCATACTTCTCTGTAACTGCCGTTTATTCAAGGATTTCCCCACTTTATATATGATGCAACGGTGGTAGGCACGAATGGTTACAGAATATTTGGAGTGTTTTTTGACTCATGTCAAGACAAAGTATTTCGATTTTTTTGCTATTTGTTCGAAGTAAAATCGAGTTTATTTCGGTCTATCTAAGTGGGTGTCTTTGTCAGTGGCAAATTTGCAATTGTAGTCAAAATAATATCGTGAATTATTAATTCCTTAAAGCTTTTCAAAATTGTTATTTTTTTTCACCATTGATGTTAAGTTCTTCAATTTTTAACTGATTATTTTAAAGCCTGTAAGCTTCAAGGTAACAAAAGGTGAATGATTAAAAGTAAAATGTGTAGATGCATCAGCCAAAGTCCAGTTCACCTAGGTTCTCCAGCTAATAAAGAATAATCATATCTTTCATTTCATATTCGTTTTTTAAAGTGTAACGAAAGCATGGATGGAGCGGCTCTCTGAACGTTGCAAACGTAAGAAGACAATATAAGCAGATCTTGCTAGGTCGTTAGAGGGATTTTCGAATAGTTAGTCTCTTTGTAACTCTCTCTTGACATCTGGGAAACTCTTCTTGTATGGACACCCGCTACAAGTCAAACAAATACTACTTCAGAAATTTCTTCTCAACGTAATAGCAAACACCTTCATATTAGTTACTTAACAAGCTAGCTGCAATAATAATTTCTTAAATGCTGCGAAGTATAGAAAAAACGTTACAAGGGAGTATTTCGTAAATTAGAAGTCCATTGAAAAAATGTTTTCTAAAACTGAATTCGTCCGAATATATGGTATACATATTAAAAACAATTTAGACTTTGTGTTGAAAAAGATGTTATTATACTAGACTTTCTTGGCTTTTAATTCTGAACAAGAAAGAATTCAATTATTGCAGATATTTTGCGAGACACCGTCTATTCCTAACAAATGGAGACTTTTGACGATCAATTGCGAACCAAAAAATGACCAAGAAAGAGATCAAAAGTTTAGGGGAACTAATTGTTGCAGTGTATAAGGGAAAGAAGAAATCACAGTTTATCAGCGTTATTATTACCATTTGGGCCATATTCCAGGCCTGTTGCTTTTCAAAAGAGATATAAATTTTGGCACAATTTTATAGTGCTAATCCGTGTTAGTATTAGTAATAGTATACGTAAATTACTCCGTCCATTTTCTAAGTTTTCCGTTTCACTTCATTTCATGTAATATTTTCTCATTCGAAACGAAAAACTATTACTAGTTACACAAGACCCCTATCTCTAATATAAATCTATCTGAACAGAAAAGTCATTGTTTCATATTTCCGAAAGAAAGCTATAAAAAATTGAGCATTTTGACACATACTCCAGCGATGAGTAATCAAGTAGGTTTATATAATTTCACAATGGACAGCAAAAATGTAAGACGCAATCACTCACTAGCCCGCAACTAGCGATTAGTATATCCCTTCTTTTTGTTGCTTAATACTCTTTCTTCTTGCTGCTATGTAAAGAAAAAGCGATTTCAACTTTATTCAGTATCTGTTACATTTGTCTCTTTGTATACTAAAGCGTTATAAGACTAACACTGATGCTTACTCTTCACATATGCACATATGTATGTGCATTTTTACGTGTCTATCTCGCCTATATATGTGGACGTGTAAATATGGTGAATAATAGAATTCTAGTCTGAGGCGAAGGTAACCTTGCTACTTGCTTTCGAATTTTAACGAAATGGCGCAAGCGAACTGCGCTAGTTCCGTGATTCAATTTGATTATCTTCCTGTTTTAAATAAAACTTTTTTCTTCAATGCGATAGGGTGTGAGTGTTAATGTAAAACGCACGCATTAGTTTATTTTTTCTCTATATATTACAACAAAATTCTTCAAACTAAATACATTTGCAAGTGTATATATGTGCATGTATATGTTTATATATGCCTCTGCTAATAGCAAGCATTACTGCGTTACTGCGTTATTCACTATTAACTATTAAACGGTTTTAATACGAATTTCAATCAAAAATTAGATAATTGGCTATATCCGTTAATATTGGACTTGATCGTTTTAGAAATATTGATATATTATTGGGAACTCAATTAGGACTGCATGTGCCAATTTTAAGCTAAACTCTGTTAAATTTTGGACTAAGGCAGGCGAGCAAACAAACAGACGAACATTATTACTAAGCGACTCTATTTCTTTGTATATTTTATTATGTTTCGATGTAAGCAAGTATCAGTTTTCCACTACCAATTTTATATTTTTCAATCTAAATTAAGTTTTACATAATTTATGTAAACAACAGAGAGACAATCGGACAGATAAATAAACAAGCGCTTGCATCTATGTATAGTTGTTACCTTGTTTATTTTTGATATATCTTGTGATGGGTACATGCATACGAGATGCTCCTTTTAAATTCGTTTTCTTTTTTGTTTTTTTTGTTTCGGACAATTTTTCCTTTTTCTTCTTACGTTGTTACATGCTGCCAGTGTTCGTTTTCAAAACTAATATTACCATTCTACTAGGGATTACAAGAGAAAAAGGGGACCCTGTGGAAATACAATATTTGGTATTCAAAATATATTTAAATCAGGCGTAAGCACATACTCACCTATGAAATGTGGAAACGAAATGAATAAAAACGACACAAGAAAATAAAATATTAAGCACATATAGTGGAGACCGTGAAGCACTCGACTTAGTAATACCCTTGCAATTGGATTCTTTTCACTCTTAATTCCCTAACATTTATATACAATTTTTTAACACATGTTTTTTTAAAGTTTTTTTACAATTTTTTCTTGCTATTTATTATACGAAAATATCCATCTTTTCCGAAGTCAACTTTTATTTTAAAAGAAATTTATTAGGAAACTAATGAGACGTATCTTGAGCAACGTCATAGTGATATCACAAATCGTACGGAATTTTTGTCCGTCTGCTTTGCCGGACTATAAAAGCTATTTTCATGTTTTTTTTTTTTTTTTTACAAATATTTTATTTAAAACATAATTAAAGAAAAAATTTCTAGTAACTTTGTGGTTTTAAAAAATGAATGTTTTTTAAAAAATTTAAATCTTTAATATTTGTTATGTGTTGTGTTATTAATAAAAATAGTAATTTATTATTTTTTGCACAATAATAGAGAATCCAAAATGGACACCTGGGTATTTTCTGCTATTTCGAATTCACAGTTAGAATTTAATTTATGCAATCTTTGTATTTCAAAATAAAAAATAATGCCACAATATATGAAATAATTCATGTATAAATTTTCTAAAAAATATATTCCAAATGAATACAATCCCTATACAACTCTATATTTATGTGCGAGTATTATGAAGCGGTTGCGGTTGCGTATGGAACTGGAAGTGTAAAATACAGAACTCTTGAAAAGTTCAAATAAAACCAAAAGAAGAGAAAGCTTATTACCAAATATTATACAAAGTATGACTTAACACAAAGTTGAACAAAAACATGAATTCGGTTCCAAAAGGTAAGTTACTATTAATAGTGTAGGTAAAGTTGTGTAGAGTATTTGTGATCTATTGTCAACCAATGTTTAATGCTTAACCCTCTTATTTTGCTAAATACTAAAAAAAGAACACACTTGTGCTCATAGTAGTATCTGTCTAAATGCATACATTGTATAGAATGCGTACTTATATACGTACGAGGGCTCTATTGTTTTATTTTAATAACAAACTTGTGTATGCACATTTTAATTTTAGTCATTCTATCTCCATTTTATCATTATCATCATCATCGTCATCATCATCATCATCATCATCATCATCGTAAAGTAGGAGTATATTAGATATGTCAGACTTTGTATGCATCGCTCGTTGTCATCAAATGATGGCCGAAAATGACCAGATTGGCAGCAAATGCAAGTTAGCGTAGGATTTCAAAAGGTAGTGTACGATGCACGGCCCCAGTAGTAGTGGCAGCTTATCAACAGCAAGAAACAATTCTCTTCATCAAAGACCCTTCTCACTTAATATCACACTTCATATAAAGCCCGTAAAAGTCGTTTCACTATATGGGCTGATCGTTCGGTTATCTATCCCAAAATTTTTCTAAAATCTTCCTCAAACCAAAGAAATTTCACATCTCATTTTAGTTGAGGAAGAAAAATTAAAAAACATATATATATAACTTTACAATCTTCAAACACGAAACATGACACGCCTTAGTAAATATTTGATTTCTTAGTTTTATTGTATTGTATTATTACTCGGTTAACTTATCAATGATTGTAATAAAAAAAAAATATTCCATTATTTTAGATGATAGGTATCCATGAGTCTCTCTAAGCTGCACTTGGATCCTTCATTTGTTTTCTTTAGTTTTTCTTTTTAAAACATTTAATGAAAATTCGAAATATTTTTTTTGTTCCCTCTGTGACACATTTTTCCAAGTATAACTAGTTTAAATTGCAAAATCAACCTCAATATATATTTTTGTGTAATAAAATCCTACGCAAAAATAAATATGTAATAAAAATGAAAACGAAAACGAATTTATAAATAAAATTTTGAATAATTACACAATTTGCACTTAGAATTCCTATAAAAAAAAGTCTATCTAAGTGAATTAATTAAGTCTTTTTTTTAAAAACTATAAAATAAACAATGAAAAATAAATAAAGATAAAAATATTGCAAAAGCTATTACTTCGTTCTTACTTATCAAAATTGGACCTATTAGAATTCATTCGTTCTCCATTGGGATCGGCCACATTGCTCTTATCTGTCGGAATAAACCGTATTAGCGTATGCCCGCTACTTATCCGGTTTGACCATATTAGAATCGACGATGATATGATCCGAAATTAGCTATTAGAACCGACCGTGCTATAACCCACAATAATGTATCAGAATTTATCCTTGTAACCTCTATTATCACCTACCGGAAACAAGCATATTAGCTGCCAAGCTTGACCCTGTTTGAATCCGCTACTACCTTCATCGCCATCTAAATTGACTCTTTCTAAACCGACCGCTCCCACATAAAAATGACATTTTCGCCTTCAAACTTTTTTTGTTGTAACGACCTTGGAAGGATGGTGGATATGTCGTTTGTCACCCAATTTGTATTCTTCATCAGCGTCAAATTGTGTAAATCGATTTAGCAATGTCTGTCTGTCTGTTTATTGGGCTGTGTAAACTCTGCAGTGCTTCATACTTTTTTTTTTTTTTTGTAACGACCACCGGAAGATGGGGGGTTATGTCATTTGTCACACCATTTGTAACACACGAAAGGAACCTTCAGATAGCCTGGAAAGTTTAAATGTATTCTTCATCAGGGTCAAATTGTGTAAATCGATTGAATAGTGTCCGTCTGTCTGTTTAAAGTCTGCAGTAAGCAGTCTCCCGTTCGCAATAATTAAAGATTTTAGATTGTAAGTTAATGCTGGCCACTGGTGCCACAACAGCTCTGTTTTAAAAAGCGGAAAAAAGAAGTTTTTGCTCATCGCTCATGAACTAAAACAATTAAAATTTTGTTTATTCTATTTTAGGTTAATGGTGGAGAGCTTGTAAGTTGTTTCGGTCATAATCGGCGATGATTTTCTTACTTGTTTCGCTATTAATAATAGTCAAGGATTATTATGATTTGTTTGACGAAAACTAAAAAAAAAAAAAAAAAGTTCAAAAAGTCTTGACAATCCTACAAAAAGGGGGGGAATTTATTTATAACTAATCTATAAAAAAAAAGTTTTGTGTACTTTTGTGAAAGAAAAGGGGTTAGCAAAATAAGGGTTTCGAAGCGATTTAAACAGCATGTAACGGTTTTCATCGAGTTTGACCCATTTCTCAACCCGTTTACTTAAGAAGAAGAAAATCCTAAATTAATTGCTGGTAAAGCAATCGAAAGTATAAAAAAAAACTTGTCTTTTTTATTATTTTTTTTATTTTTTTGTAATTACTCCCATCATTGTCATTACCATCAGTAGAGAAGTGGCAAAAAAATGTACACAATTAAAACTTCTGAAAGCGAAATTTTAATTGTCAGTTGAATACAAGTGTCCACAGAAACATAAATTTTGCACAGTTGGCAAATAAATTTTAATAACGTGGCGGCAGCAACGTGTAATTGTAATCTATTTTATGGTATGACGAGAACATTTACTAAAATGTGTATCAAAAAAAAAACGGCATTTTTTTTTTTTTTTTTTTAATAAAATAATTTAAAATGTATATACAGAAATATATGACCAAAATATTAATCTCATGCAGGAAAAAAATTTACCATAAACCATTTGGACTGTTCAGTTTTGCAACCAGGCATGTTTGTTCATCATCATCATCATCATCATCATCATTTATACATATTTTTTATATGAATTACAACAATTGCCACATGCCACAATTGCCATGTGTTTAAGTACACCGTACCACACACATATGTATGAGTAATGCATCGATTCATGAATCGATTCAGCATGCATTAGTGTTGTTTTGACGAAAATATTTCATATCGTCATAAACTATTTTCGCATAACATGCTACACAGAGTCTAATAGATTTTATGCGTTTTTCGCTTATTGAAAATCAATATCTATCTGGTTGGTTCACATCGTTGTTTCCACGGTTACTTCGTTGTTTGGTCGCTAGTTGGTTATCAATATCGTTGTGGTCTGTTACAATATCGTAGACAATTTACAATATTTGAATTGCTAACTAACGCGTAATCAATGAACACATGTTAAACGTAAGCATACATATGCATGTGTTTGTTGTGTGGCATTGAATGTGAATATGTTTGCATGTAGGCAGATGTCAGCTTCAATGGAAAAATTTTTGTCATTTATGTAAATTTTTGTGTTTATGTACGTGATTATAAAGCAGCGCAGCGATAAAACGCATACATTTTTATACGTTAACGTTGGTGCATCTACGTACGCCCGAGTAAATGAATTATATTTCATAAAATACTTTTTCAGGCAGCTGATGACGATAAGAGGAAAGAAACCCTAGAACCCGAGAAATGTTTGCTGACTTTTTTTTTGCCGTAGCATTTGATAAACTCAAACTAAAAAGGATTTACTCCGGCATAAAGCCTGAAAATGGTACTTTAATACGGACATATCACAGCAATCTCTAAATATTATATAGTAACTTGATTAATAGGTGACAAAGAAAAAAAATTCTTCTAATGTCTGACGACCACATGTAGTTAGTACTTGGTGTGCTATTTTGCTTTCGCTGTTTTTCCGACATTCGGGGTTTATTGTAAAGAACTAACTGAATTCACTTACCATTCAGCGTAGGAGTACATCAATAGTTCAAAAAACTTGCTTACCTTTTCGCACGATCAACGTATCAATACAATTTTCGAACGCGAGCCTGCTGGTCATCCGAACCGTGTACTATTACTAAGGGAAATGATAACTAGAAGAAGTAGGACTGCCCATTTATTATGACTCAATCAAATCACTTTCGCGAGTCTCTCAAAGTATTCAGGTCGAAAATCGAAAGAATGGCCTATGGCTGGACGAAAGCGCAGCAAAGCGGGCAAGGACGCAATTGTTGGCGGAAATGACCGCCCAGGTATTGTGCAAGCGGTTGGCATTATCATGGCTACTCGTAGAATCAGGAAAGATGCGTTGTATTTATATATTGGATACGGAACGCGTCCCATTTGAGGGAGAAAAAGTTCTCTTTCATCACGAGGACGCACCAGCTTATTTATCAACCATTGTGTAGATAAATGTCTACGAACGCATGGAGGAATGTGCATTGCGTCCGCAACCAATGTTTTCTGCAATTGTAGTCTCCAGCGATTATTATATTTTCTGGCATTGAATGAAGAAATCGAATGATGAATAAATAATTTTTGTTGACTGCTTAGCAAATCGTATAAGATGAATATACATATTGACAAACATTGTTAAAAAAGTTGCGTCTTACGTATACATTTTTCTTATCAGCCTAATTCCCATTGCGCTGATATCCACCTACCTGATCTCTATTATTGAAACTATTAAACTATCAAAATATAAAATGAAAGGCTGAAATTAACATCCCCGTTCTTATGGCAGCTTAAATACAAAATGGGCATGAACTCTCGGACAAGAACAAAAAAATAATTTACATCATAATTACGTCTTCATGTTCCACCACAACTAAGACACCTTTAAAATCATCTTACAACAACAAACGTTGAGAGGGTCAGCTTTTATAAATAAATGAATAAAAATTTTATATCCGTCGAAAGATATCGAAAGATTATATCGAACTTAGCAAACTTCACTTCACTAGTTGACAACATTGTTTGCGGTTCTGTTTATACGCTCTTCTTCTTTTTCCCTTTGTATATCATCAAGATTGACATCAAATTTATTATAATGCAGCCCTTCTGAAATGATGAACAAAGCGTTTACTCAAGTAAATAAAATGTTTTCATGTTGCTGTGTGCGACTCCATAATAATTTACTTAGTAAATGCAAAAGACATTAACTGAATAATTTCTAGATAAATACAAAGTCATATAATTAGAATATCTTTGCAAATGTATGTATGGATGGTATGCTTTCTCAAAACTGCGTACTGCGGGTGCCAAGTTTCAATCATGGCGTACATTATGCGGTATTAAATCTCAGCAGGATATGTACATATCGCGTTAAGTAAAAGTCCAGCATTGTGCTGGATTTCTCTTTCCGTTATGCAGGAATCTAATCATTCTATCATCCTTGCGGTTTTTCTTCTCGTTTTCTTTATTTTTTCTATCAACGAGTTTACTCACTGCAAGCGCTTTTCGTTATTCTGTGTAATTACCATTGTTTTTCGACACGTACGAGGTTTTTACTTTGATTCTTTGTATAAACACCTTCCATATACTTTTTTTCGTTTTCGCTCTCCCATGTCTAATAATAAAGAGCTTATGCTAATTAATATATATTTACATTTATATATATATATACATATAATATATATTATAAATATATAAATATAACATTTATAGAAGTCAAATAGCCTTTTCAAAGGGAAAACCAAAAAATGTATTGCATAACATTTTTAAGACAAATACCTGAGTTGTTTGACAGCTAAATTTTGTAGTAAGTCAAGCTTTTTTTTTTCTTTGGTTTTTTTTGTTTCTTTTTAGCTTGAACTGAGAACATGCGAATTTTATTCAGTCATTCATAGGAAGTAATCATTAACTGCCCTTGTGGCTTTTATTCGTTGACATTCTCCTTCCCACTGCTACTCTTTGGCTTTGTTTATCTTAGTTATCTAAAACCACAGTCGCAAACAAAAATCTCAAGGATAATTAAAGATTATTAACATTATAAAAGTGCAGCGTACATGAAGCGAATCTTGGATACCCGTCACTCGGTATATAAATATATAATAATCGATTGCCGTCACTTTTATACGAAACAACTTTTAAATGTTGTAAATGTGTTTTGAGAAATTTACCTTGAAATGATCAGAACTTTTTGAAACTATTATATGTTTGTGTTTCGCTTGGCCATTGGCGTGGTTAGTGTAGTCCATTTAAAAGTGACCCATAAATTTTGCTGGACAGATAGTACATTTTATCTCTTGTTTCACCTTTTTGGTCTCTAGCTTCAGGTCAAGATTTCGATCCGTATGCCTGAGCGTAACAAACGTAATGCAAACTTTAGCTCCTTGCTTAGTGGTAACGAATAGAAAAATGTTGCATTGTTAATGTTTGCTTTGTGTAGTAGACTTTTTACATTCCTGTAAGCGTTGGCCACCGATTTATGTTTTGTTTCTTGCTTGTAATAATCTAATTAGACCTAATTAGTAAACAGAGAAACAGAGAGAACAGTGTTTTTGTAAATATGTATACTGCGGAATAGTTATTTACATCCTACACTATGTGTAATATATTAAGATTATGTAGATTTATGTAACACTCAGAAGGACTGAAGATAGTTTGGCCCTTTATTATATCAAACGATTCTTTAAATCGATTGAAGCTTCCTGTTATTTGTGTGGCAGGAAGGTCTGACAGTTGGAATAAAAATGAACTGTACTATTTTGGATCACCTAAGATTAATATTGTAATCTATGGAATCAACAAAGAAAAAGTAAAAATGCCGAGCATTTTTAGTCCTCTCTAATGAAAATGGGTAGAGAGTGATGACCTCTTTGACAATAAGATGAACATTGAACATCTATTTACGTTATCATCCCGCTCCCGTACAAGAGCCACCCTGAAAAGCGTGCTCTTTTCATAGAAACAACGTACAAAGTATTGGAATTTTATAACGAAAATAAACGAAGAATTGCATTAAGAGAAGTGATATAGGGTACTCAATGCTCGGCTTTGTCTAGCATTAATGTTTTTACTTGTTTTCCATGTCCACCTCTATAATAAGACAATATCTTTAAATATTCAAAAAAATTTCAACGTCCAGAAGGAAGCTTCGGATGGTCCCTAAGATATGGTGCGTCTATCTGTCTGCCCGCTACTGTAATTTGTATGGGAAATATAATCTTCTGATCGCAGAAATGAAAATTTCAGCTTTAAATATTACAGTAACATTGAAAGTTATTCCTGGCCAGATTCATCTCGAAAATTAACAAAATCAGTCAAAGTTAAGTTGAAAATAAACCGGGAGCACCAGAATACAACACTGGGTTTTTTCGTTTCTTACTCATATCCTATCACAAACACAACGATAACAATATTCATGCATATTCTCTGGGCGGTCGTATAGTGACTGTACAAGTGGAAGAAATCGGTGAAGCCTACTCAACATCAAAGAGCGTCGAAGCTTGATTTTTTTATATTCTTTGCCAGAAAATGTCAGTAGAGATAAAGGATTCTGCTAAAGCCGAATATAATTTGCTTCTTTGTTATTTTTTTTTGATTTTCCTTTTGAGTTAACATTGTTTTTGTCTTTCTTTGCTGTAATTTCAATACACATTTCTATTCTTATTCACTTTGTCCTTCTCGGTACTGTACAGCAGTAATCTTCGCATCAATTGTTCATAATTTATAAAAGCTATTTTTTTTTCCCCAATGTTACTTACTGCACTTACTTTGATTAAAGTCATATAAAATGGCATCCCACAGAGTTTCTGTCTATCACTAATAGATGGAATTTACCATCGTTAGGATTGAGTGGACTATGAGATGCTCGCAAATATTTTTAAGATTTTTTTACTTGAAAAAGCCGTTGTATATAAATACTTTTCATCATTTTTCGCATCCTTTTCCCACCTTTCTGGCAAATTGTCGATAACGTGTCAAAGGAACGAGATTGATTTGGCAGCGATCCAATCATCGATCCATTTTGCACTTTTCCAACTTTACCGAACATCAATAAAAAGCAGAAGACTTTTTATAACTTTAGTTCGACAATGAATGTAATCGTCCTTAAAACTCGCCAACCATAGGTGAAAAGCTATAAGCTAAGGGAAAACATTCCCTTGGGCCGGATAAAGCGATCAACGTATTGATGCAATCACACTATATATTAGGTAAAGTCGTTAACAATTCCTTTGAAGTCTGGCATATACACAAAAGCCTCGCTATAAGATGAAGATGATATTTTTTGGGTTCTTCTTCACTTTGTATATCGGACTGTGTTTTTATTGCGTTTCATTGCATTTTCTGTTGCATTTTTTTTCTTCTCTTTTCTTTTCTTTTTCCGTCGTTTGTAATTTTCATCTGGAACTGCATCGGTTATACTGTTGTAATTTTTTCAATTTTCATTTCATATTATTTCATTTCCGTTTTTCTCATTCTGACACATATCAGTTTCTCGCAATGTTAATCTCTTTCCCTTTCACTTGTGCTTCTACGACATTTAATTGTCATGACTTTGAGCGTATGCATGCATGCCGGTAAATACGATTCAATTGGAAAAAAGTAAATAAAAAATTTAAATTTCAATTAACCACAAAGTATTAACTGTTGTATTACTTATCCTTTTCATAACAATTCAATTAATAATAAAGTAAATGATAAACTTTTCTCTTCGATAATCGAAATTTTTAAATATTAAAGTCGCCAAATTGTTCAATCATTAAATAAATCCATAAACGCCACAAATTTTATTTCATAATTCATAATTTAATGTGAATGGAGAAAAAAAGCATATTTTTCATTTAATCTATGGAGGTAATGTTAAGAAATAAAAAAAAAAATTTTATATTATATAACAATTTTTCTCAAATTTTAGATCGTTAGATATCTCTTTTACTGGGAATATTTTGATGAGTTCGCCAGCTTCCCTTCTTTTTTGTTTTTTATATCCATTCCCGGTGGATGGGGGGTATATTTATTTTGTCAAAACGTTTGTATCGCCGAGAAGGAAGCATCAGACACCCCAGAAAGTATATATATTCTTGATCAACATAAAATTCTAAATCGGACCGGGGTGTCCCTCTGTCCGTCTGTGTAATGTCTTGTAAACATTCTCCTGGCAACAACAATGAAGCTATTGGTTGGTTGGTATCGAGAATGGACCAAATACGGTCGAATGACAAGCCTACAGCACCACCTAAACTGAGCACATCTCCGTTTTTCAAAAGCTACAAAAAATTGCCTTTTTTACTCGTTACTCGTAAACTACAACAGTTAAATCTACAAATTTTTGAACACTTATTCTATGGGCGATATTGTTGTACCTCTACGAAAATAGAGAAAATCGCCTCCACATACTCAATTTTATGGTGTGTCATAAGTCCATTATTTTTTCAAATTTTTGTAACTCATAGAAGCGTGATTCAAAAACCTCATAAAGTAGTATATAAGTTTTTGGCCAATTTTAAATTCGGAATGTACCTAAACATGTCTATCTGTCCGTCTGCGCAAACGTTATGGTATCTGTGTTCTCCCGTTCGCAAAAATGTAGGTATCGCTAACAAATTTGCGAAAAAATTTGGAAATAATCCGAACTTTTCAAAAAAATACGCCTACAACGCCCACACATCTAAGTAACAACAACTGTGAAAACCTGTGTCTTCCGGGTTTTTTTTGCCTGTTACTCAGAAAGAACAACTCATAGACCGTAGAAATTTATTCTAAAAATAATGAAAATCAACAGCGCCCTCCCAAGAGCATAGAGTATGAAAGTTTAGTTCTTTTCCCTTTTTTAGGATTACCATGCTAGGTATAAAAGATTCGGTCGTGACCGACTCTAATTACTTACTTTTTTTTTTTGTTTTTTGGCAATTGTAGATCATCGACGGCAATCATTACGGAAACTCGAAATTAAACAGAGACAGACGTTGTTCTCAAGTAACATCTTAGATTTATTTTAATTTCCATTTCGTCAAAATTTTAAACTTCATTTTCTCCGATAACAGTTAATAATGTAAAAAAAAATATTCTTTCCCAAATAAGCTTTTATTTTAATGAGGTAACTAACCGCCGGCAAACAAATATTTGCCCAGACTCAGTCTTACATAGCAGGACATAAAAGCTTGAGGCGCTTCACATTTAAATATATAACAAAATTTGATTATTTCTAACTGCCGCAGCTCCTACGTCTGGCTACATAGAAGTGACTATTGGAAAATTTATTTTTTCCTTTTTATTCATTAAAGTAAAAACTTAAAAAAAAAAACATTTTTTTTTTACAAATTATTATTCAGTTAATACACTTCTAGTTATATTCATTAAGCTCTTTTAGTTTATACCCAGATCAATGGGATTGTCGAAAAAATTGTACGCATCATCTCGTACCGCTTAGCATAACTGACTTGGAATTAATAAACTCAAGTTGTTGTATTTTCCACTTCAAGCGCTTTGATCCGATATCGAGCAGTTTGTGAATGAAACGTAAAAATACATGGGCAGACTTAAGGCATATATAAGAACAAATCAGTTTAAATCGAATCAAAAAATGATTATGAATCGATCGCAGTAATGAAAGATGTGCTCATCATCTTAAGTTCTTCTGAATATCACATACAACCTCACGAACTTACAACACCGAATTTTTTGTACGTTCTGTCGTCGTCGGAAAATCGAAAATTATGGCCTTCGTATCCTTGCGACTTGGATGTCTAAAATACCTTTACAGATATTTATACGGACAACATATACATATATATATTCTTGTTTGCCTGAAGCTATGCATATAGGTTATACATGTACATATAGGTTGTATATGTACATACATATTTAAAGTATATATGAATATATTCGTACTCCTTAACTCAAACTATGGTAATCTCTTCTTTTTTTCTACGCATAAATCGCCTTAATTTTATATTGTTAAAGTAAGAAGACGAAGAAGAAGAAGAAGAAAAAAAACGAATATGGAATGATTTCTCTCGAATTCACATAAGCATAAACAGAAAACTACTTAAGCATTACGCATTACACAACAATACAATATATATTCTATTGTTAAGTATTCAGACAAAAGTGGATTGCAATGCTTTCAATGATACGGGGAATAAGTGGCCAATAACATTACACCTGAGTTGACTTAGAAATTATACAATGCGTACGTATTCAAGTGCAAATGTGTTGTTATCGTTTACATATATAAAATGTTTATATGTTTGCACATTCTATATATACCTGAGTGTGCGTAAATTTAAAAGCATTAATGCATTAAATGACAATTAATTTGACATAAATACGTAAGAATGTAATGTTCATCTCAAGTCGGCAGAATATTGCATACGTGCAATTTCAATATGATACAGGGTTGAAAGGTTCTTCATCGACGTTTCAATGCCTTCAGGAAGTATTTATATGAAATTTAAAGTTGATAAGAAAATTGTTTTTTTTTTAACTGTCGAAGTATTTGAAGGCGTGGTTATTGAATAAAATGAGTCTGCTGTACTAAGAGAAGAGTGTACAAGCTGCTGGTTAACTTTTTATCTTGATTGTTGCTTTTTGATGAGTGGACGAACTAAAAGACGGTTGCGCCTAAACAGATGGGAAAGTTTTTTCTTCTTACGAGCGAACATGGTAAACTAGAACAGCGACGATGCAAAACGAAGTTCTTCAAATTTAGAAATTCTTCTTCTTTGGTGCTGACTTTTTCGTTTTTTAGAATCGAATTTGCTATCAGATATTTTGCCATTTATATTAAATATGCCTCCAGGGAATGACTTGGCATTTGCATTATTTTTGCCATTTTCCAAGGGAAAATCTTTTCTTGTCTCTTTCTTTTGTTTTTGGTATTTTAATATACGCTTGACAGCCCGTTCGAAAACTATTATCCTCTAACATTTCCTTAGGTGACAGAAAAGATGAAAAACACGTCAAAGCTTACTTGTCATATACCGCTTTAATAGACTCCATTACCATATATATTTATATGCAGTCTAGCAGCGTTTCATTGTTGAAATGATAGTTAAATATTCTCCCGTTTTCATATACGGTTCTGATCAGGACTTTAGTAGGAAAATACTTGACTTCCCACTTATCGCTCTATACTAAAAATTATACCATTTTTAAGTGGAATATGCGAAAATTATCAACTATTTGTTAATTGTGGAACTAATTTGACGAAGAAGCATTGAGATCGAATTTTTACTCTTTAAAGAAAATTCATTTTAAGGTAATAAGCGTGTTTTTGGAGAGAGAGGAAGGCAGAATATGCTAAGTCACTAGCGCTTTTCAAAATAGTCAGATACACATAGGTAACGTGATCCCGTTAGCGTTTCTTTAAATACTAGATGAAGGCAACAATTTTTACATTTTTATGTATATTGATATCGACTTGAAGTTTGAAGGAAATACTTAACAGAATGCTAGCTTTTGAAGTTATTTTGAGCATAAACATATCTCGTTTGAAGGTTTGATGTCTTCCTTTTTTTAATATTCTTATATACTTGTGCTTTATGTTTATGTATGCAGAACAAAATCATCTTTTTAGAAAGTGTGTGCAAATTGCTTCGAAAACTTTAGATTTAGATCTAAAATGCATCGCATTGCAATAAATATTTTAAGTTGTTCTTAGTCTTTCATTCAGAAACTTTTCGACAAAACGTTACGCATTGTTTAGCGCGGCACAACAAAAACAAACTTTTTCATAAAGCGTTTGAATATAAATGAAAAAAATAAATAAATAAATAAATAAATGCTCAAATAACAAAAGCGGTAAAACTCATAAATAGTAAATTTTTTTCACTTTGTCTGAAAACTTTGACATTATCTGAAAGGCAACAACTTGAAAAAAATGGAAATTTATATGAAACTCTATAACAACTTGTTTACAATACTTTTCATTTAAGCACGTGCACGATGTTCTCCCTAAGTTGTTCAAACGTTGTTTATAAAAAAGCTTTTTCTTAACCCTCACTTTATCGTGTTTTTAGGGTTTTTTTTTTTTTTAACAAATCATAACACGACGTGACTCCTTGTCACTTATGTGAAACCTGGGAATTCTTCAAGTATTAATGTTATTGTTTATAATTTACATTCATTTACACTAACCAACCAAGCCATATAGAAACAAAAAATATTGTACGCAGGCCATCTAGTTTTTGATATGCAATATGAAATAAGTAAAAGGATTTACGTTCAAAGTTGCAAAGTAACTCAAAGTCACTGCTTGGTAAGACTCCGATGAACATTCTATTATGTTGCATATAACAAGGCGAAAATTACTAATACATATAATAAGAAGGGAGAAAATCGAATCTTCAAATTATACGGAAATCATAAATTATTGGCCGAAGGTAGACCAAACTGGCATGGTGAGTGTTGAAAGGTGCTACGAGCACATAGGATCTCCGTTCGGAAGGTTAGGGTTTCGGCTGTCCGTAAGTACAAGTGCAATTTGTTTGGTTGTAACCAACCTAGGAGAGCCCGTGAGCAAAGATATAGAAGCCCTCCCAGATCTCACGAATCAGCTAGCTCAGGTAAGATATGTACGCATGGCCCATAGCCCTACAATCCTCTTGCAGTAGCACTGCAAAGTTGCCCTAACATTTTTTTTAGATACCAGTTTTAAATACAAGAGGACATGGAGAGACTTATTGCTACATTGGTTAAATACAATTGGTGTAAGGGTGTGGTTACATAAAACTAAGTCTGATAGGCCCATGCACGCCCGGTTACACTAAAGTGGCGCCCAGCCTAGGGCCACAACGTGAACGTAGGGGCACACATAATGGTTAAATGCAAAAGTAATCAAATAAATAGAGTTTAACTCGCAGCAAGACTGTAGTCTTCGGTCATTCGCTCGGAAAACTAATTGAAAATCACCCAAATACATTCCAAGATACTCAATCAAGTATAAAGTACTGTATGTAACCGCAAAGATTTTAATATTTTAAAGGTTAAATATAGTATATGCCAGTGGATATTTACTTTAGCTTATTTTGGGATAAAAGCTATGACAAAGAAAATTAAATTCCATTGAAGCGAACATGAACAGTATGAAAATTTATAAAAGATACAAACACACGTTACGTACGAAATTAATTTTTAACAACTGATAAGGGCACGCGTGCAAAAGCAACAATGAACTGAATATAGGTAAATGTGTCTTGTGCATCGCTGGGCAGTATTTGTTTATTTATTAATAAAATAACTGTAAATAGATAAAACACACGAAAGATGAAAAAACTCACTGAATCCTTGCTTCTAAAATCGGGAGGCTAGGGCCAGGTATACCCTCAATTGGATTTCAATCAAAAATCATATCAATGAAGTGGGATTTAATGCTTGCTTTAATGTAGAGTTTGTAAACACAAGACTCTATGCATTCGAAGAGTCCATAAATTCATTGCCTTCATTGTTCATGCTGATCAATATTCATACGTGAACACTTGATGAAATCTCCGATGTGCCTTTCGATGCACACGATTATATGTTAACGTGATGGCAGTTAATCGGGATTTTTGGCTTTAAATTTTCGATATAAAATTTATACCAAATTTTAGAATGATATGGACCGGGTATGGAAACAGCGCTTTTGGTTATTTTTTTTTTTTAGATAACTCGAGTTACTTTAGCGAGGGTTGACTGTATTGCCATGTGTTGCTTTTGCCCCAGCACAATCTTTTGGGTCTGCGATAGCCTTGAAAGGGCTTATTGTAGAAGGGTTTTCTTATATGTGTGATGTGGATACGTAACAGGCTTTATGTTATATAGTTTTTTCTAATATTTTTTATTTGTTGCACAATTGTGACCAACAGAAGAAATCGAAAATTTAAGAACAGATTCTCCAACGCCTCCGTTTTTCACCTCAATCTTTATAGATATAAATGTTTTGAAAACCGATGACATGATGAGGTGGGAATTATTAAATCCTTATAGAATTTGCCACCATCTCTTTTATAAATTCCGTGATGCGTATACCAATCTAGTTGCCTCTTGGCTGGTGCCTGCCACAAAGCGGTTACTTTCGCTTTCATTCAATTTCTAATTAATTTTCAGCCAACTTGTAAAAGTTTTTCAATGAATAGATTTCGAAATTGTAGAAATGTATCTTCTCCTTAAGTAGGCAATGTCAGCAAAGGCGATTAACGCTTATTTGGCAATTTACTTTTTTTTGAACGAATCATACCACGATGTGTCTCTTAGTCACTTCCTAATTTCCCAGTTATGTACGTCAAATATATAAAACCTTTTTCACTTCTCCAAAAGGTGCATTAAAAAGCCTTACAAATATTTGCCAACTTCCAGTGCAGCAGTAGCGTTTATAGTAAACCAAATTTTTTATGTATTGCAACAACATATGCGTTCTATTAGGTTTATAAAAAAAATCTCTACCTTAAAATTTGTCCTTTTATAAAATCTACCTGTTGTATTCAATTTTGTCGACATTTTTGTGTCTACGTAACTTTGACGTTGGTGCTTGCACGGTATAATTTGCAGTTCTTTACAAGCCGTCGCCCAGTGGAAATTAAGTTGGATCTCAACTGGCAGCATTTAAAGCATTACGTTTTTTTTTGTGTATTTCATTGGATTAAATTGGGAAAAATGTACCTAAAGCTGCGAAAGTGATTCTTTTGCCCCAAAGTGAAAATGCAATAAGTTACGAAACGATTAGAAAGTTGTTTACGAGATTTCGGGCAAAAAATTTTTGTTGGGACTGGAAACTATGAAATGCGTCACCTTGGAAGCACAAAGTTTTTACCATCCTAATAGTTGCCACAAAAAATCGCAGATTGCTAAGATTTCTAACAAGTACGCTTGCGTGATTGAACGACTACCTGTCAATCGATCGACAGACAATTGATGCTCCAAGCTAAACATCCTTAAGGTAGAAGGGTAAAGAGAGTTTAGCATGGACATTACGGCGCTTACTATACAATATAATACGCTTTGTACGTACGTGCGGCAGCTTTGATTAAGATTAATGAACAAAATCGCACAAGCAATATCTCTTTAAAGGGCATTGATACTTGAATACATTGTGTACGATAAATGTGTTATATACTTTTAATCTTTTACTTTTAAAATCTTTTAAAATATTTGCTGATCATTAAACACATTTCATTTTAACCACATATCACAAATGGTGTAAATATTTCTCAAATGTCACATGAACGGAACGTAAATGAAGGACGAATTTAAACACATATTTCACATATATTTACATATATATATATATATATATTTAAGCGACGTAGTGCACACATTCATTATGGAATCATGCCTAAAATGTTTTTTCCTCTTGTTCGCATACATTGTTATATACGCGATAGTGTTTGTTCGTTTTCATTATGGCAAGAATGGCATTTAAAGAGCTTTACTGATTGATGATTGACTATTATTTTAAAGCATTACAATCTGCAGAGGAAAAAGTTATTGGTTTACTTCAGCGTATCTGAAATTTTCCTCTTTCAGCATAGTTTGTAAAAAGTATTTTTATCTGGGTTTCTTTTTTTTCTTCATGCCTTTAGTTTTCATTTGCTTTATATAAATATTATGCTGTTATTATTACCTTAATGGACGCTCATATATACAAAAATTGAACATTTTTTTCATTCCTTATTATCATTATGGTTTTTCTCCTATATCAAATAACAAACATTGTCATATTCATTGTCGAAGAATGGAATTACACCAGATTTTATATATGTATGTATATTACGCTTATCATGACCAGGTGTCGTTATAACGTAGCCTTTTAATTGTCAACGCAAGGTTCAGAATCGATTAAATGAATTTAGTACGGCTTGTTATTTCGTTAAATTTAAAAGGATTACAGGTGTACTTTTTCATTGTTAAGATCCACGAGGATTCGCTTTGAGAATGGAAATAATCAGGATACGATGATAGCTAAAAGCTGAAGGAACGTCTTGAAAACGTTTGCAAAAACATCAGAATATTCTAATTTCATAAAATATATCTACCGTTGATCAATATAAGAATTTGGGCGGTTATCGTGATGACCTTCTACGTGTTCGTCCTTCAGTCAAATTACTAAATCATTAAGAATTAGAGATAAAATTTATCTCATTTATGAAAAAAAAAAGTCTGTAGATTATGCCGAAAACATAACTACTTCAACTGCTATCAATCACGTAATATTCTGAACGGATTCTATTCTGTTCTCTTCATCTGTGCTAATCGGTTGACTGACGTAAGTACAATTAGCAAAGAGTTCTGCGACGAAAAAGTATCTAGGATTCGACCAACACGTTCTTCGAGTTTTGTCGATTTATTTTATTTTATATTTATATATATGTATGATTTACATATTTACAATCAGTTATATATATGTACATATATATATATATACATGTATATATATATATATGTATATATATATACAAATGTATATACGTATATATATATAAATGTATATACGTATATATATATATAAATGCGTGTACGTATATATATATATATCTATGTATATGTGTATAAATGGAAAAATATTTTTTAAATGACAATAAAAATTTTATGACGTAAATGCCAAGCCGCTTAAAAATGTTGGCTTTTTACAATCACTTTGATTGAATTCTTTAGTAACATCCTGAAGTGGACGTCAGGAACTCTATAGAATTAATTTATTCTTCTGCTCTCAATAGCAAAAATTAATTAGGAGGTTGCGTTAGTTTTGATAGTTTCTTCATTTGAAAAAGGCATTTATTGTAGAAAATTGATAGAATATATAATTAATTAATCAGAATAGAAAGAACTTATATCGGTTTGGCAGCGATCCACCCACCGATTGATTTTCGCGCTACTTCAACTCTTACATCAAGTGCCCAACAAAAGAACATTTTTAGTTAATTTGTGTCGTCACTTTTAAACGCAATTAGGATCAGCATCACCATAAGCCTCGGAACATGTTTGGTGGGCTTCGGTAGCAGATTTCCTCAAATAAACAACAAAAATTTATAAAATTGGAAGAAGAAGAATTTTGAGCGATCTCGAAAAAGTCTCATTGTCCGGACCACATTCAGTAGCCTTCGTCCTTGAATCAAACCACGATAATGTACCAAATTTCATCAAAATATCTCCAAAATTGCGACCTGTAGTTTAAATGCGAGTTTTTATGGGCAGACATTAAACGTACAGACAAGTTTAGATTTTAAATCACTCAGAATCACTTTCTGGTCCTGAATCGATCAGTGTAATGTTAGGTGGGTCTATATTAAGCCTTTCTGATTGTTATGTACATCCGCACAGACGTTCTTACTGCACTATAAGTAATGTAAAGTATAAATCGGACGTTAGTCGGAACAATGAAAAATTGGAGCATATAATCACCGCTGCAGCACATTTATGATCACTTCTGTAATATTAGACTAACCCAAACATGCACTGAAAACTCGCCGAGTAATGTCTTTTGGCATGTTGTGTACGTTCAACGAAAAAAGAACGGCGTTGCTCCTGGAAACAATAAGTCATTGTCTGAAGAACTAATGAAAAAGAGCAGGGTCTAGTGAACATAGTGAGAAGGATGCGTTGATTAGTGTGCTTACTACACTCTCCGGGATGGCTTCAACAATATGAAGAGTAGATTTGTTGTGATGAAAAACAAGTTTGGCACAACCTTTAGCATATTTTATGCGTCCCTCTGTCCTCAATATCCGTCTTTTCTTCAAAAATTCTCATTCATTCGATATTCCTCATATCCATGCATATAAACACCGTGAGATGGTTATGGAGAAAGTATTGGAAAAGGACAGAAAATAGGGTGCGATAGCAGCTTGGTATGTGAGCTTTCACTAAAGCGGCGATCACACGTCTTTATTTAAAAATAAAGTAAAGCTTACGGCTCTGAAAGTTGGAGCCAGCCATCAGTGAAATAAAGTAGATCTTAACGTAATCTCTGATACTTTTACGTGAAGAGATCACATCTCGCTTATAGACGAAATGGAACGCCATCTGGCAACGACTTGTTTGCCTACTAGCTTTTTTTAAGTCCATTCTGTTTGAAGAAAGTAAAAATTTTTCATAAAATACATTAATGAAAATAGGTCTTTGCGTCATTAATTTACTTAAAAATGAAAATAAAGCATAAAGCAAAGACATTGTCTCTAGTCCACAGGTTCCACAGAAAGAAGCAAAGTAGGAAAGGAAAATCAAACATTTAAAGTTAAACCACTTAATGGCTCTCCTTAAGACTCCTTTGTCTTACTTTTACTTTACACATCTCGACATACATAAATTCACTTAAATCTAAATACGTAAGTATGTGCAGTTTTTACAGAAGAAGAAGACATACATACGTACGTAAGTAAAAAAGCATTTTTGTAAAGCCTTTAGCCTTTTTGCGGTCTTCTTTGAAAATACAAAAAAAAAAAAAAAAAGCGGAGAAGAAATATTTTTCCTCTTTTTCTTTACCACTTTCATACTCAGATCCTTTTGACTTATCCTTCTGATAATATTTCGCAATGTTTTTTTTTATATCCTTAAGGGAAAATTGGAACGAAGGAAAGAAAAAAAAAAGAACAAAAAACTTACAAAGGAACCAAATGTTTATGTTTGCTCTTCTGCATCCCTAGCTCACGTAGGTGGATCTGTATATATATGTGTGTGTGTGTTTGTGTTTGTAATTCAAAGCAAAGGCTTTTTGTACATAATTAAAGCTTCAATGACTTGCAACTTAGTTAAACATGCAGAACGGCATTATAGATTCGTTTTCAAAGCCAAACACAAGGGTAGGTAACACTAAAGGCATGAAAGCATGAATATCGGCAGCCAAAGTTAAAGAGGACTTAGTCAAGTAAAAGTGCATTTATATAGTGCATATAATAACAGTAAACGTAACAAAATTAAGTTAAATTCAATACATACAAAAGTCGCATATCATTTGACCTCAGTGCAACGTAAAAGCCACAATTTGATTCGAGCGTTCGCTCCATTCATCCATTCATTCATTTTCTCATGGGCAATTTAATGCATGTATCATTTATTTATGTGGTGTTCTTATTTTATTGATTAAACGCAATCAACTGTACATTTAAGTAGCCTTATATGCATAGTTGATTGCATTAAAACATGTTCATATGTTTGTATTCAATGTATGCATATATGTTATGCTATATATCCTTCACAAGCCAGACACAATTATTAGGTTTATTATAATATATTTCTGGCGTATATTAACCCCATTTGATTGATATCATACGATATCATATGATATCACATATCACTGACAGTTTAATAGTTAGTTATTTTCATTAAATTTACATTTGAAATAGTGTATTAGTTTTGCTATAGCGTTTGTAACACTTTACACTCCCAAAAACCAAATATATATTTCTATGACCTTCAAATTGTAGAAAGCTAAAGCGGCAATCTTTAAATCGCATCCTGCAGACTGTCTGAAAAAAACTTCCCCCCAACACTATAACCTACCTACGATGACACACCCTGCGACTGTGATCACAGTTGGCAAAAGTCACTTGGCAAAGGCCGTTGTTTTGTCTTAATCCTACCATCAATACAAACTACACTAGTCTATCTTGTACTATTTGGAAGAAGCTTTCCTTCTTTTGGGTCAATTTCAAAAACGACTCTAAAAGCATAACCAGCCGATTATTTTCGCAATCCAATTTTTTTTTTTCACTTGATGATGAAATTTTGATTCATTTCGATTATTATTTGGTTGATTACCATGGACGTATTAAAGCAACTCCTGCTATTAGCTACCAGTTTTATTTATTGCATTATAACCAGTGTCAGTGGCAGTGTCAGAGAGACAATAAAAAAAGTATTAAACGTTTGCAGGTCAGTGATATTCGAAACTAATGTCCTTTAAGACATCACAAGTTACAAAATCATTTTAACTTCGTCAGCCTCTCGATCGAAATCAATCCCCGCGAAATTGGCTTTATGTTCGTAGACTCACAAGGTCATTGGCAATCTCTTTCAAGGTTCAATTCAATGAACACTAAATTTAAAATTTTTTCGTTATCCTAAATTATATATAGTCACACCTTAGGTTATGGTCCGACTAGAAGTTGAGTGTACTCTTAAGCTATTCTTCGTTTTCTAAAGTCTCTATTTTAGATTAGAATCTCAAAGCTCCAATAATGAGAAGAAATGAAAAAAAGAAAAAATGAAACATTTTTGTATGATTTCGAAAGACGCATAACACGTGTTACGCTACAGTTTTTTATATTTAATTGAAATCAAATGTAAATGTAGTATAGATCCGCATAATTTGTCCAAGCCAATTGTAGGGAAATTCGCTGTAGTTGAATGCAATTTCTTTCTTGTTTAAATTGAGTTCTTTCGTAGCTTATAATGTGCCGCATAAGTATCGCAGTTCCACCAGGTACAATATATTTAATTACCAGCGGAAAGCTTAGCCATGGTTAATAAATTAAATTTTTATTACATTGTTCATTAATTTCATTGAGTGGTGTTTGTCGATTCGAACATTCGTTAACATTGAAAGTCACTCCAACAAGTAAAACAAAATATCGAAAGGCATTTGGCAGAGTTAAGAAGAGTTCGGTAATTAACATATAAAAAGGTCATGTTTGCCAAAGCAATGAAGTCTTTTATGTTTAGTTCTAATATTGATGTTTCTTTATATACATACCTACCCATCATTGAAGGATGGGTTTGTAGTGATAGTCTATAAAGTCTATATATATTCTTGATCAGCGTGAGAATCTGAATTGATTATACCATCGCTGTCCGTCTGTGCGTCTGTGTAGTGTTTATCAAGTCGCCAAAAAAATATAAAGTGTCGACTTCCAATTTGGTAGAAAAATTTGAAGTTTCTGCACACAGGTTGGCATTGAAAATGGGCCAAATTGGTCCGAGCAGAAGCTCGCAGTGGAGCTTAAGCCGAACGCCACTGTGTTTTTCGTAACAAAGACTTGTTAATTTTCCGCGGGCACTCTATTCTTTACGTACAAAAATGGAAAAAAATCGGCCACGTGCCCAGAAAGTTACAAGTCATTAAATTTTATTTTTTCACTTTTTCGAGGTTTTCTGCTTATTTATGATAAGGCAAACAGCCCGGAAATGTTTCAAGTCATTCCTGAAATCAAGATTTATTTACCCGCATAAAAATGGTTTAATTCTAAAATGAATATGATGGTGGACACCGCGACCGACCTGGTGGGTTAATTTGTTTCCTTAATAATACCAGCGATATGGTTATCCAATAAAAGGACTTTGAGAGTAGAATTCGAAAAGCGTAGTGATGGGTATGCAAAATTCGGCCTCTGCCGAATTTAATTTTCTTACTTTTTCTTTTCTTTTTTTTTTTTTTTGAAAATTTTATTATGTGATTCTTTTCACAAATCTCTGCCAATTTCGGATAAAACAATTAACAAAAAGGAGGCGACGTGCTCGCTTGTTGTACTCTTAACATTATTCCGCTTTATAAATGCTTCGTGTAAATGTTTGCCATTTCCCATAATAAAACAAAAGTGAATGCAAAATCGGTAAGTATATCTACTTAAAGGAGAAGTTGAACTAAGTTAAACAATTTCAGTGTTTGCAACAATTTATCATTACTGCAGCAACAATATGACTAACAAGTGTTTTTTTTTTTTTTTTATAAGATTTACTTTTGTACTTGTCTTTATAACTTAAACAATTCACCACAATAGAGTTTTAAATGATGACCTTTGGCGAAAAAAATTTGATTAATGTTCAGTCATTTATTTAAACCAAACTTTTTTCGTTGCAGCACTTAACAGGAAACCAAAGAATAACGGGATAATATGCTCTCCGTTTTTTCTTTTTTTTTTTTTTTATTGTGTATTCTTTATCTTTTAGTTACGATTCACTGTCAGAATTTAAGAAAAAAAAAAACACACAAAAAAATAAAAAAAAGGTGAAGCAAAATACTAAGTTTGTGCAGGATATTTGTAAATTACTTTGCAATGCTAAAGTTGCAAACTAAAAATTTTTTGCACTGCATGTTAAAGGAATTTTACGCTGAGGAAAAATGTGAAAAGGTTGAATAATGGTTGGCATGCTATTCAAACACTGCATTACAAGGTAAGTTAATGGTAAAGACTGGGATTGCAAAAAAAATCAAAAATGCAGTTAGTTGTGCGAGTATTTGTGTACATCGAATTCTCGCTTTACACAATAATTAATTTACGCCTTACTGCCACGCCTATAAACCTGAGCTTGGCGCATATACATCGGCTTGCTCGGCTTATACAATTGTTTGGGGGAAAACTATAATAGTCCTTATAAGTCTCTTTCTTCTTTTTCTTCCCTATATAGGGATGTATACGACTGCGCTAAGCTTCTCCCTTTATAATCGAAAGATGCCCTGGTTGCATTTTAAAGACAATTTTTTCGCATTTTCCTCTGGTTTCAGTATGCACCAGTCCAGTCTCTTACAAAAGGCTTTTTTGGTATGGGGAGGAGCTAAGCGATCTCTAATTCTGGTTAACCAAATTTGTAATGATAGCAATAGATGATATTTTGAAGGGATCCGGGAACTTTCATCCGTTCCTCTGCTTTTCAAGGAAGATAGAAGGCTAATACTTGCCAGGTGGGTTTAAAACTGATTTCAAGGTCGCATGATCTGTTTGCAATCGCCGTCACAGAAAAACTATAACTAAGAATCCATAGCACTCGAGCCATGGATGCACATCAAACCCAGTTCTGCCGGAAAAATTAGTTTTCCTATATAAATCTAAGCAAATGTTACGTTATTCGAAACACAAAATGCACTCATACTTGTTGTTAGTGTTTTCTCATCGCAACTCTTATGGTGGAATGCTATCTACAATAATTGAGGCAACTTTTGTAGAGAAACTGACCTCCGAGGCTTATGCTCGAAAATTTTTGCAAAAACAACAAGATTGAATAGCAATCTGATCCTTAGCTAACTTAACTGTAGCAGTGGACCTTTAAACCCATCTTTTGACAATTCTCTAAGCTTTCCGCTAATATGTAGCACATGGCTTGTTAATGTAAGTGCACAGAGCACGCTACGAACTGCGCATTGTACGTTTGCAAAGATACTTCCAGTGAGGAAATAGATAACCAAGACTCAATTTTTGTATTCTTCTCCTTCCTGCTTAGCAAAAGCATAAACATTTCCCAAATTATGCTTACGTAATGCGAATTGTCATGAATCGCGAATTCCCCAAGTAGTTTAAAGTATTAGGTTCGGTGATAAATACAATGTACTCGAGGAATTTTCAGCTCGAGGAAATTTCGACTCTCTCTAGACTACGCTTAGAAGTTTTAAACAATTCGAGAAATATTTTCATTTTATTTAATTCGAAAAAGAAATTTAAATTAAAACGTTTTTAAAAGTCGATTGAAATAGAAATTCTACTCTTCTTTCAGCGTGTGATACCTACCTACGCTATTTAACTTTAAAAGGCTCCTTGTTGTTGTGTTTGTCGAGAATGTTGTTTCTTTTTTATAAAATCGTTAAATTTTCATGTCTACGGTGTAAACAAGGATTTAGATGTACGCGAACGCATTCACTAACTACTAAGGCTGTCTGGAATTACCGAAAGGAAACATTAATGGCCATAGAGTTCAACGGCTGTTTACTCCGCTCGTGTACATGTAAACAGACGTTTTTAAATACATTAAGGAATTAAACGATACATGTAAACGTATAGCGCATTGTTCACCTGGTTATCTCACAGAATATCATGTTGCTTGTATTTTTTTTCAATGGGTTTTTAATTACACTTTTCATCGGTTAGATATTAAATTTTCATTTCACCTTTTTTTTATAACTGAAGTAATAATCATTTTTATATTCTTTTTTCTCTGGAAGCATGGACATACACATACTACATATTGAAATTTTACATACGAATGCGAGTAGGCATGTGTTTAGATAAGTGCGTTGCTCGGATAACTGCACTCCGTCCGTCAATCGTAAAGCCATTCATTCAAACGTTTCATTTGAAAATTTCTGAGAAAATATTGATTATCGAATAAATATTATTTTAGAGAATATGTTCTCCTGTAGCATGTATCTTCAACATTCAGCATTCGCGTTACTATCGCTTTCCGTGTTGCGAATGATAATTTGCCCCAATCTGAATACGATAACAACAATGGCCAATAATAGAATGGCAAATGGTATATGGAAGGCATCATATACGCAGTTAGGAATTTTTTAATTAATTTCCTTCATAGTTTAATATACGCTATCCTACATATATATAAGCACCGCGGGCAAGTTAAAAAGTAATAATGAAATACGTTTGACTGCCAATGAAAAGCTTAGTGTTGTTCATAAATTTTCTTTACATTCATTTTCCATACCATTAAAAGCTTTACCCAATAATTATTGCTGGCTGGCTGGCTGGCCGGTCGGTTTGGTTGTAAATACCTTTAAGCTAAAATCCCTCGCGAGAATGTTTAAATAATACTCGCGCCCATTCACGAAGGGCGAAACAGGTATTCATTCATTCATTCATTCATTCATTCCACTGTAAACATAGTATTTATGAAAATCGTTGCTAAAACCATTGTTTATTTTCCAATTACATTTTCTCTGCTGGTATATTACCGATATGAAATATGATCGATTGTAGAAAAATTTTATGCACAATATTTTCTAACTCAATTATTATCAAATTTTATTGAATATTTAAAACAATACTTAATTGTTTGTTGTTAGTGCACTCTATTTATTTCATCCACTACAACAAAATTTAGGTCATAACCTATTTGCTATCCTCTATGTTACATCAAACAAGAAACATTATGTATTAACGTAGACCCTTTGACGATTCGTAAATCGAATATGAAGGTGAAAGGTGAAATATTAAGCCGATAGCTTTAATTGTTTGAAAAAATTTGTAGTATTGAAAGCGAAAGCGAATGAATGGTGAAAATGTTTTCTACTCAATAAATAAATTTGTAATTTGCTCGCTCTGAGAAAAAAGCAAGAGAAAGTCCGCAGCCCCATTAACTGGTAATTCCCTTTCTTCTACGATCAGTCATTCAAGGGACGTCTGCAGAAGGACGTCAACATAGTTAGTGGGGCAGAAGT
>CCAG010012576.1:0-57661 GCA_001077435.1 Glossina morsitans morsitans
AACCAGGTGAACAATGCGCTATACGTTTACATGTACCGTTTAATTCCTTAATGTATTTAAAAACGTCTGTTTACATGTACACGAGCGGAGTAAACAGCCGTTGAACTCTATGGCCATTAATGTTCCTTTCGGTAATTCCAGACAGCCTTAGTAGTTAGTGAATGCGTTCGCGTACATCTAAATCCTTGTTTACACCGTAGACATGAAAATTTAACGATTTTATAAAAAAGAAACAACATTCTCGACAAACACAACAACAAGGAGCCTTTTAAAGTTAAATAGCGTAGGTAGGTATCACACGCTGAAAGAAGAGTAGAATTTTTATTTCATTCGACTTTTAAAAACATTTTAATTTAAATTTCTTTTTCGAATTAAATAAAATGAAAATATTTCTCGAATTGTTTAAAACTTCTAAGCGTAGTCTAGAGAGAGTCGAAATTTCCTCGAGCTGAAAATTCCTCGAGTACATTGTATTTATCACCGCACCTAATACTTTAAACTACTTGGGGAATTCTCGATTCATGACAATTTGCATTAATATAAGTAGTGCCTTTCAATGAGAACGACGTAAGCATAATTTGGGAAATGTTTATGCTTTTGCTAAGCAGGAAGGAGAAGAATACAAAAATTGAGTCTTGATTATCTATTTCCTCACTGGAAGTATCTTTGCAAACGTACAATGCGCAGTTCGTAGCGTGCTCTGTGCACTTACATTAACAAGCCATGTGCTACATATTAGCGGAAAGCTTAGAGAATTGTCAAAAGATGGGTTTAAAGGTCCACTGCTACAGTTAAGTTAGCTAAGGATCAGATTGCTATTCAATCTTGTTGTTTTTGCAAAAATTTTCGAGCATAAGCTTCGGAGGTCAGTTTCTCTAGAAAAGTTGCCTCATTAACTGGTAATTCCCTTTCTTCTACGATCAGTCATTCAAGGTACGTCTGCAGAAGGACGCCAACATAGTTAGTGGGGCAGATGTGAACAAAGTGGGATAGCATTGCAGCTCTGCTAGAAGTGTTACCTGAACGTCACGTTTCTTATATGCCAGATTATGCTGCAAATGCTTTAGAGAATGAACTAAAACTGAATTCATTTTCAAAAGCAAATTTCAAGATAAGCGAAATTGGGCAGCGTGACCGCCCCGAAATAAATTTTAAGTATTCAAGATTTCGAGAAGACATGTAAGAGTCAAATATCAGTGACTTTATAGAAACTATGTTTGCTGTGAATTTATACGTTCGGTTAAAGGGGTTTATTGACAAATGCTGTTGTAGAACATACTTACACCGTACGTAGAATCTAAATATTCTAAGTAGTGTGGAAGAATATGATATCTGTATTGGTTAGGTATTGATGAGGAGAGTAAGAATTTACATTTACTCTTTAAACTTAGGTAGGAAAGATTGTAATCAAAATAATTTTCCAAATGTTTATAGTAACTATGTTACCGCTAACTAAGTTAAGGTTAATGATGGGCCGCATCATATCTTTTGATCTGAATTAACTATACTGCCTTCCCAATTTTCTTTCGCCGGAACTCTCTTCGTCGGCAAGTTGAGCTAAAGTGTGCTATTTGTGTTGGCGGATTAATTTTCCCATTGAACGGTACCCTCTCAAGTATACTCTGGCAATAGGGTTTGATACCTAAGAAAAACGTGACATTACATTTTCAATGGATACATCAGTGAATTAAAATTTCTTCCAATTTGATGATTATATAAAATTCGATCAGTCATTGGTGTCATTTGTGAAAGCTATTGTTCTGATCAACCATTTCCCTATATTCAAACAAAATGAAACGAATCCAAAATTCGCCTCAAGCCTTGTTCCGAAAAATGTTTTCAACTTAATTATATCACATTTTGAAACCATACAAAATGTGATGTAATATATCTAAGCATGCAATATGATAAAATTTCAATGTAAGCCCCATACAAAGTGTTTTACATTGTTACGCCATTCAACAAGTTCTCTAGGATTTCTACTTTTTAATCCAAAGAACTTATACTGATTCTTATGTATTCGCTTGTTTTGCAAAACTTGATATTTATAACACATGCACAACAACATGCATCATCAGTATCATCCTAAAGATAATCATCATTGCATCATCAATTGATTCATTAACAAGAGCATTCAATCTATACACATGTGCATATATTTAGCATCGTTATAATCTCATTATAAGATGATATTTATGTTGCTTTTTTCATGATTCGATTTTTATTCTATTTTTACTAAAATCGTTTAGTTGCTTCCATTTTATTAGATTTTATAAATTCATCAAAACTACTTTGGTTTTTCTTTGACGTCAATGAATGAGAAGTTTTTACATCGTTTTTATACCCACCACTGATGGATGAGGGCTACATTCATTTCGCCAAAACGTTTGCATCGAAGACCCCACAATATATATATATATATATATATATATATACTTGATCAGCATCAAATCGTGAATCAATTTAAGTAGGCCCGTCTGTCCGTCTGTATAATATCTGTTGTAAATATTCTTCTGGCCGCAAAAATGAAGCTATTTGGCAGAAACGTTGGAAGTTCTTACACGCAGATCGGTAGTGAAAATGGGCCAAATCGGTCGAAGGACATGCCCGCACCACTTCGTAAGCTGAGAACACCTCTGTTCTGCAAAAGGAATAAAAAAAAGTTGTTTTGCTCATTACTCAGAAACTGTAGCATAGGCAGAACGCGTACAAAAATGGAACAATTTGACCACACCTACCCAATATAATAGTGTGCATCAATATTTGATTTGTTTGCTATGCCTTTATATAACGCGCAGAAAAAAGCTTTAAAAATCCCATGAAATATATAAATTCTTGGACAGTTTCAAAATTGAGATGTCGCTAAACATGTCTGTCTCGGTTACCCGTCCCTCTGTCTCTCTGGCGCCCACTTGTCTATGCGATAAAAACTTTTATTGCAGAAATAGGAAAAATCAGTCGCGCGCATTCCATGTTATAGCGCATCTTCCAGGACAACGGTAATGGGTGTAAACAATTCGGTCACGACCGAATATAATTTTCTTACTTGTTTGTATTCTCTAATTCGATATAATGGATTTGTTAATGTGACATTACATTAATATTTTAATTGCTGGCAAATTTTCGAAGAAGATTAAACAGATTCTTCTGTCATTGTGCAGAGTTTCAAGTAAATTATAATTAAATATATCCTCTTGTAAACCGAATGTTTACATTGCGATTAAAACATTCATAATTTTTTCTTTTTATATCCTACATTACTTTTAGTGCAGCAGTATATTAAGTTAGTGCGGATACATGCAATACGCAAAAGGATTTGAGAGAGAGAGAGAGAGCTTTTATTTTACTGACCGATTTACAATCAGTTCCTGAATCGGTCTAAGCTTGACTGACCATCTGCCTGCCTGTCCCTTTCGTTTTCTCATGTTAAACTTACAGGTGCATTGTTTGAGGTATTTTAATGAAATTTGGTATAGCGACGTCTTTCTCGAGCTGTTTTACATATGACATGGTATATATTACATAGTATATATATTATATTATATATTATATTATATATTATATTCATGCAGGCATTTCAAGAACTAAGAAACATTTACAATTTCTCGGATTTCCCCGCAAAGCTTAAAATTCATTCTATTCACGCCCATGGATAATCCTACTTAAGATGTGGCTCATTGTTTGTGCACTTAAACTTAAAGCATTTGCGTTTTATGTACAATGTCAATAAAATTTAAGCACTTGTTGTGAAACACTGGACCAACAACAACACTTTTAATCATATGAATTGCTCCATATTTCATGAGGTTTCATTTTTGTGGTTCTTAATCAGATTGCTTTTACAAGCATTATTGCTGCTATTGTCGTTAGTATCATCAGAAAATCTTCACGCAAGCAAACATCCAACCCTCCCCCCCCCTCCTAGTTAATAAAGCTTATCGCAATGGCAGTAGAGAGAGAGAGAGAGAGTATCGTTTTTTTTTTTTGTTTTTTTTCTCTCCTTTCATTCGAAAATGTTAAGCGTGAAGATGTCGTTCGTTGATTTTCGTGTCAGTTTGTGTATACATGACCTGAGTTAATTACCTTTCCGGGTAAAACTAATTACGATAATATGAAACTGGGTGCAAAGAGAGATTTGTGCTCTGCTTCCATTATTTTACCTTTCACCCTCATAAACCAGCATATAAAGTGCTTTGAATGCTATGTTAAGAAATCTGAGCTTGATTAACGTAATCTGTCTCAAACAAAGTGTGTATGTATTCTTTAATTAAATTAGATAAAGGAAAATGTGTAAAGCACTGGAAAACTTATTTTTGTTGTTGATGATGGTTTTGTTTAAATGATAAGTTCTTGGATTTGCAATATTCAAAATTAACTTCCAAGCAAGCAATATAAGCGAGCATGTAAAAATAAATTTACACGTGTAAGAGTTAAATTAATTCACTGCATAGAAGGCAAGTATTCTAAGCTCTTCTATTCTGTTTCTCTCTTTTTCTTCTCTTCTCCTTTCTTTTCAACCACACGCCATGATTATTTGCATATGTGTTACTTTCCCGACAACAACAACAAAGTGAACAACATTTACTGTTAAGACATTATTAAAGGAAGTCAAACCACATTAACCCACATGAGTTTTATGCAAACATGCCGAAATAAACAACATTAAGTAAAACTATACCAGTGAAACAGGGCTGCGCAACAACGTAAATAACATTCCGCTATAAACATTTTGAAAATATAAAAACCTATGACAGAGATCATGGCATCAATTCAACATGATTACTAATCAATGGAAGGGTGTCGTCTTTCCCCCCTCTCTCACTCTAGGGTGTCCTGTGAGTTCTATAATTACTAAAAAGTCAAAGAAACAATGAACGGTATTAATCGAGTTAATATACAAAGCTCCTTAAAGTATGTTACAATTGACGACAATAAAATCAAGCCAATAATCAAGCTAAGTACAACAACATGAAGCGAGCCGATTAACATAATTCACTTAAAAATATGTACTTCGAAGAAAGGTTCATAAGGCAGCGCATTAATCCTTAATCATATTTCCCCGTTTTGATTGCAGGCAAAAGGGCGTGATCTACAATCTTGAAAACAAACACATGCAAAACGTGAAAGTGAAGTGAATCTCCGCCGACTTGTAGCAATATTTACTTTTAAAAGCTACATTTAAAAATGTTTACGATTTACGCTAAAGGAACACTATCTAGGAATCGGTTCAGACAATTTCAGTAACTTAAGCATTTAAATAACGTTAAGTTCAAGAGTATCTAAAATATATCTCACAAAATAGAAGTAAAATTAACTAAATCCTTTAGTGATTATATGGCAGAACACGGTTTAGTGATCCAGTTTTTTTTTTTTGGTTTAATATTCGGTTCAGCGATTCCGTAGCCCTTGTATGAAAATTTCTTATGTTATTTAGCTAGTATATGTAGATGGGTCTGAGTTGAGCATGTTTCCTCTTTTCCTACTTTGTGAATACACATATCCACATGTAAATATCTGTCTGCCCCGTTTAAGTCTCTGCACAAATTAAACAAACTTACTTATTATCAGAGTTGCAGAGACAAGGAAGCGTAGGAGCATTAATTTCAAAACTGGCAGTTGTATTAGAAGTATCATGAGCGCCTGTAGTCTGTGCAGTGTGGGTTGATAAATAGCATTTCAAGCAGTATCTCAATGTCTTCTGTTGGTAATAAACATACTGATGTTTATTCTTTAGGTTTTTGCACTCACACACACATACATCATATATAAAACATATGAGATTTTTTTTTTAAATAAACTTTTCACAGATTTGAAGACATCAACTCGCTCGACAAGCAGAATTTTTTTTGTAAATATTAAAATCTGAGTTGTTATATGACATTAAAACCTTTAAGATTTATTATTACGGATAATATAAGTGTTTCATTAAATCACTTACTCTAAAAAAAGAAGAAGAAAAGATATATTATATATATATATTAAAGTAATGATTTTACTTTATGTATATATATTAAGCCAAAGTATTTTGAATTTTTTTCTTTAAGAAATTTATTACTAATTGAGATTCATTTAGATATGTGAGGTTCGTTTAGGAGAGAAATTTAATTTTGGAATATGAGAACCATCTGGCATTGAAAGCAACAATTTTTTTTTTTTTTTTTTTTAACCTATAACGTAGTATTATTATTGTTTGTATAAGCAACTCATTCAGAACATGAACAACGGATGCGGAAGTGATAGCTAAGTACTAATGGCAAACTGCATGCATGCAATGGCAATAATTCTGAAAGTCATAACATTTAGAGGGCACAAGCAGAAGCAGAGCAAAACAGAAATCCGCTTTATTTTCTTATCTATGAACATTCCTTTAGAGAGAGATAGAAATATATATATGTGTGTGTGTCTTTCACCAACTCTCCACATTAACGTAAGTATTTGAAGTTTCAGTAAATACGTTCAACCACTTACCCAAAAAAAATTTCTGTATGCATTCTAATATTTGGATGTTATCTACAACTTGTAATGTTCATAGTTTTTCTTCTTCTTGCTTTATATGCAATTGAATTAGAAAAAGTGATTGGTATTTCAGTTTTGTCTTTGCGTTCGTTACACAATTACAATGAAACCCATTGCGCAATCGTGTCGGGTGAGAAACAGTTAAAGCCAGTTCAACTCAATGTCTTAATGGCTGCCGTACTTATAAGAAAGTATAATAACATCGGCTATGAATGTCGACGACGATATTACTTGTAATTGCCATGAAATGCTTAGTTCTCTCATATGATATATATATAATATATATACATATATCTATATATAATTTGAAACTGCAACAGGTTTATACGATCTTTTTGAAATATATTTTAAGCCAAATGACAAAAATATATGAAATCTGTTGAGGGCGTCATTTAGGTAATCAAAATTAGATATTGCTCCGCACTTTTATGCGGCCGTTTAGTAGACCTGCGATACTATTTCTTAGCTCAACATTTTAGTACAGTCCATCGTTCCGAAAAGAGAATTTTCCATATTGAGTAGCTTCAGGTAAGATCTTAAAATTTGCTAACTATATATATGGAGAAAACGATCGCACACCTATCCATCGAGGAATTAAACGATCTTGAGAAGCAAAAACACAGTACAACTACAATGCAGGTACTTTGTCTTCCTTTCACGGGGTCTTTTTTAAATCTAACAACGACGTTTCTAATAGGTATCAAATAATTCGCCTTAAACCAACGATAAGAATGGTTTCCCTTATAGTTTAAATTCAATTAAAACAATCTGTTATTTATTTTGGTGATTTTTCTCTTTTAATAAACATTGATTCGAAATATATAAGCGTTTAGCATGTGCACAGGAGCACACTTTTAATAATTTTTCTATTTCTTCGAAAATCAATTTATTATGACTTAACCTCAGAAGTTATCTCTGCAATAAATTCACTTGAAATCTTACTTAAGAGAACGAAGTAAGATTATTTTTTCCTCACCCCAACAACAAAAAAGACAAGTAAGAAAGTTATATTCGGGCTGTAGCCGAATCTTGCATCCCCATCACCATTAAAATTTTTGACACCCCACAAGAATAGTGACTGGAATAAAATTTATCTTTAACGCGCCACGTCGTTACGTCCGCCAGATTGATTTTAGAATTGAAAGAAGGTAGACATTTAGGCAGATATTTTCATTTAAAGAATGTACAAAGTAATTTTTAACATTCTGCCTTGTTTACCTTATGGTTTATCCGCCTGAGTGGCCGAGTAGGCAAGGGTCTCGATTAGCAATTCAATTCTGCGTGGAGAAGCTCTCAATGTATTCTACAAATTTGAAGTCGATATCTTCATTTTTGCGACCACAAGAGTGTCACCAGCACATATCCTATAGACACATGATAAACGCACAGACGGACACACATGACGTAATCGATAAAGAATTTCACGCAAATCAAGAATACATGTATACTTTATAGTGTCTCGGAAGTTTTCTTTTGGATGTTGCAAACATTATGACAAAATAAGCATACACCCATCCTTCGGTAGTAGGTACAAGAAAGAAAAAAATTATTACTTTTTTCATTTTTTCATGCATTGTTTTTATTATTTTTTATTCATTAACGATTCCATTAAAACAAAACATGAGTTTTTAGGTGGCTTTCCACAATAAATTTGTTTTCTTCTTCTTCTTTAAAAGACAAAAAAAATCTTTTACTAAAAGTGTTGAAATATTTTATAAAATTTAAATTTCTACTGCAAACATCATCCCATCTATTGCCTGTGTATTGTGTGTGTGTGTGTCGCAAAGAGAATATGAAATTATTTGCGTATGTCCGTATGTATGTATGCATGCATGCTTTATGCTGTCGTAAAACATCGCATAAGAATCAATCAAAATGTTACATGAATGATTGACATTTTACAGCACACTTTCCAGCCGATGGCAATAGCAATTACCGTTAACAACATTAACCACATCGTGCTTCGAATTTTCTGGTAAAATTGAATCAAATTGTGTTGCGTTAAGCTGGAATTTCGTTATAATGTATGGAAAATTTACAATCACATGAACGATGATCAGAACTGAAAAGCGCAGCAAAAAGTAGTTAGATTTGAAATAAAAAAAAAATATATATATATATAAAGAAAAAAAGAATTTTAAAATTTTGTTAAAATAATTATTGAAATATTTGATAAATGAAACACGAAAGCTAGACTCAATTTTTACATGAAAGGCGAGGCAAACGAGGCATCACAACTTCAAAAATAGTTGCTAACTGGCTGATGAGAGTGAATTCTCTTTGCAAATTGCATCTGTCCCCACAAGAGATCTCGTTACATAAAATAAAATTAGTGGAATTTTCTTTTTTAAATACCAAACTATCGAATATTGATTAAATGATTGCGAGTTGTTGAAGCAAAGCAAATCATTGTATTCGGGCAGGGAAGCCGCACGTAAGATTCTTGGCTCATATTTGTGATAATATACCATATATATATAAATATATATCTTTTTAATAAAAATCTTTATACGCGACGAGGCGCGAAAAGGAAAAATTAAAGAATATTACCAAAAAAACAAACTTTCTCTTCAAAAATCTTATTATTCTTAAAGTTTTTTCGCCATTAAATACCATGAGCCATGTAACGGCTCAGTTTCCATGACATTTCTCATATGCGACAAGATTGAACATAGGAGGTATACGTGATCCAAATTTGATGCAGTCATTCTTTTATATCAAATCATACTACATGTGCAGACCAATTTTTATCATAAAATATCTACACCTACAACTACACAGCCTGTGGTACAGTGTATACAGAAGGGCTTGAGATAGACCCACCTTTTATTATACCGATCGATTCAGAATCGTAAACTGAATTGATCTAAACCTGTCGGTCCGTCTGTCCGTGTTATATCTGTCCATGTATCGAGCCGATCTGATCGCAATTCTTGAGATATTTTGATGACGTGTGACGTGTTTTGACCCAAGAACGAACGCTATCGAAAATGAGAAGGGGATCGGTCCTTTTTCTCGACTACTCCCCATATAACGCCCTATTCGGAAATTCCCTATTTTCAAATCCTGCTTGGCATTGCTTACGTGCATACCAACTTAGTGACGACGAAGATGTAAATAGTGCCTGGGCTTTTTTGATTTAACTGAAAACCATGAAATAAAGCAAAGGCAAAATTGTGCTCAAAGTAAGAAAACTGAAGAATAGAATCTTTTTATTTACAAACCGATTAAAGTATGAACGCATTGCATGGGAAGAAACCAGCTACTACAGAAGCATCAATAGCTGCGGCCAACAGATTGCAACAATATTAAAATTAATTGTTCCTATATTAATTATCTTAAAGTTAATTAAAACATCAGCTACTATCAGACGATTCTTATATACACTTATATGCATAAAAAGTACCAAGAAAAGCTCTAACACTTTGTACTTTAGATAAACGGCATCGTTGAGAATTGATATTTACGAAGGCAGTGCCCCGCATACCCTCACTCTCAAGCATATAGTGGATAAAACTTGACATAGAAAAGGACCAACAGTTTTAATAATCTGCAAATTTTTACCAGAGCCACAAATCGATCTGAAAATTTCGGTGAATAATGTAAAACGTCTACATGCACACAATCGAAAAAAGAAGCAACCATAATAAAAAGGATAAAATGACGCAATGAAAAGTCACTAACAAACCGTATTTAAACTACGTAGGGAACAAGTTGTGTCATAAGTATGCAGAGGTGTAGGTAATGGAGCTCAAATACGATAGGTTTGCTGCCGCCGGATAGGTTGTCCATTGCCTATCAAGTCTTTATAGATGGACAAACTTTCCTCGATATGTGGGAGATCTGTTCATTTTATTAACAATTAGTAAATCGTTTTCATATGGAACGCTATTCATCACGGGCCTAATTTCGTCTAAGCCTTGGCACCTATGGATTTGCTGAAGGGATGAACGGATGACAAAACAATGCACCAAAAAGCTTGCATAAGTACTAAGCAATCAAAAGAAAAATAAAAAGTTGAATGTTCCGCAAATCATTTCATCAGATTTACCGTTGTATGTGTGTGTGGGTGTGCGCTTGAACTTGATTAACTCTACTTTTGTTAGGAAGCGACATCTTTTAATATTTTGGGAGATAATGACGAGATGGATTTCTAAAGCAAACTTTTCTCCTTCTACTTGTGAGAGAAGTGAACTGGGAATTATTCCTTTTTAGACGGTGTCTTACGCGCTTAATTACCATTATATCGAAACTATAAAGTAATTCTAAAAACTAAATCAATATTAAATTATTTCTCATATTTTGTATGCATAAACCGATCTTGATTTGTTTTTTTTTTTGTTTTTCGATACTAAAACAATACTTATGTCACAATCTGTTTATATCACATAAATTACATGCCAAAAATCAATTGAGAAAATCATTATAGCGACTTTTTTTTCCTCTTTTTTTTTTTTGTTTACTAGGTTCCAAACAGTAAGAGTAGGTGTTATGGCGCCAACCATATATGTGCATTTGTATGAATATTGAAGAAAATATGTGTGATAAGTATGTCTTTCTATACTTGTCGAACAAAATGTAAAAGAGAAGAAATATAGTTTCATTTTTCTTCGTTTCCTTTATGTGTGTATGTTTGATGATGTTTGCAATAGTTGAAAGCAAAAATATCAGCCGTCTGTATGTAAATCGGTCGGCATTTGACCTAAATATTAACTTGAAACTTGAAGAGAATATATGATATATGCATTTGTTTATACATATTCTATATGCCCTTGTGGATTATGTGTGCAGTAGTAATAGTTGTGGTGACATGCGAAAAATATATTGACGCCTCATGTTCACAAAAAAAAAAAGAAAAACAAAAAAAGTAAGGGATAACATACAATTATAAAAAATTAAATTAGGTTTAGAACGCATTTTAGATATCCTTCACTTGTAGTTTCTTATATTGCTTAAAATATCCCAAGTCCAAAAACGCAAAGTTATTATATGTAAGTCACAAAAAAAAAAAATACATTAAAACACTTGTGTGTTGGGTACTGATTAGTGAGTCGTTAATTTTTATTTTCCCACCCAAAGGACTACATTGGTCCGAAAATATGCCAAGCCATGTTTCAAAATTCAATCTACTTGCTATGCCGTCATGAGAGCAGGGGCTCTCGATTATTACCAATAACGAGACCAACTTGAGTTCGAATGTTGCTCTGTGATTAGGCGTACTTTAGGTCATCTTTTAAGACTGCCTGAGTGGATCTTTAGTTTTTTTTTTTTTTTTTTCAAAGGGCGGGCATAAAAAAGCACTTGAAACCATTTGACAGTTATAGTTATAAGTGTTGAATGACTTGGGAGCATTACGTGTGCATTACGATTATAAGGAAATTACATACGAGAACTGCTTGCTAGGTTAAGAAAAAATAAACGAATAAATAAATCGAAAACTCATTCAATATAATCCTTATTTGAAATACGCTTTTAATGCGACTTATATCCAAAAACAACAAAAAAAGTAGCTACAAGTTTTTCTAAGCAATATATATATATATAGTACGATTCGTATCTCTTTCATTATCACATATCCATAACAAAAATCCTGAAATACGATTCTTACCGAAAAGTTAATTAATTATATTATTAACTTTGAACAACTTTTAACTTTTAACTTTTGCATAAATGAACATTTCTTTTTCCACTACGAGTAGCGTTTTCGACGCTTATATAATTATATCTTAAAATATCTTAAATTTATATTATTCGGAAATATTCGCAGTTGGTTCGTTTCTATTAATGAAGAAGTGTGATGTGAAGTTAAAAGAAGTAAGAAAATTATCTTCGGTCGTGACCGAATTTGTTGCACCCATTACCATTATGCTGAAAAAGACAAAAAAACTAAAAGAACTAAATTTTCATGCGCTAGAGTCTGGAATGCGCGCGGCCGATTTTTTCTATTTTCGAAATAAAAAGTTTTATCGTATAGGGGAGTCGGCGCTGTAGGCGTGCCTTAGAAAAGTTGAAATCCTCTTCAAGTCCTCTTGCAAATTTCTAGGCGATAGCTTCATTTACGCCAACGGGATAATGTTTACCATAAATACTACGCAATTGCGCAGACAGACAGATGGACAGGTAAACCGAGTGCCATTGCAGTTTTGAAACTGCCCAGGAATTTATATATTTTTTTGTTGAAACTTGTTTCTGGGCGTTATAAAGGTATACAAAAAAGAATTAAATGTTGGCACGCTATAATATTGGGTAGGCATGGTCAATTTTTTCCACTTTTGTGCAGGTCCTACGGCATCGCCCTCACACTTCTGTACACTTATCTGCTGCAGTTTATGAGTAAGGCGGAAAAAACTATTTGTTATTCCTTCTGAAAAACCGAGCTATTCTCAGTTTACGTACTGCTATGGGCGTGTCCTACGATCGATTTAGTGCATTTTCAATACCAATCTGCATGCAAGAACTTCAAATCTTTCCGCCAAATTTGAAGTCGATGGTTTCATTTTTGTGGCCAGGAGAATGCTTGCAACAGACATCACGCGGACATTCTTAAATTGAATTAGAATTTGATCCTGATCAAACATATATATATATATGTATGTACATATATATATACTTTGTGGAGTCTCTGACGCTTTCTTCTGGGCGTTGCAAACAATTTGACAAAATGAATATACCTCTTTATCCTTCGGTGGTGGGTATAAAAATACAGCCTACAATACAATGCAATGTACAGTGAAAGCGTATAAAGGGAAGAAGAAGAAATTCAACTCATTCAACAATTTTTAACAAAGACGACCGACAAAGTTGCGGCTTTCGTTGAATGCAATTGGCTTTCATACAAAGATGAAAGTATCGAATTACTTAATTTGTGGCAAGAGAAGTGAGCTTCTTCTAGCGGAAGCTGTGAGGGCAACTAATTATTTTGTCGATTTTTCCAGAAAGGTTTGCATTTCTCGAAATTTATTCACATAAATAATGAAAAATGAAAAACAAATTTAAATAAGGAATCTTCCTAAATATGATGCACGGTTGGAAGGGTCATTAATCAAGGATTCACGTGATATTAGTTTCGTTTAGCCTGCGCACTTGGATTGGTCACAGTGGTTAAGTAAACTTTCACTTTTTCAGCCTTGTATTTGACATAGTAAAAAGACGTTTTCATATTAACTTTCAATTAATTAAGATAAAGTCGTATTTTTTTTATAATATTTAAGAAAAAAATCCTGAAAAAGTGTTATTTTAACTAAATTTTGCTTTAAATCTCTCCGAGACTCCATTTAACAAAGCTCTGTTCACGGCTTAACAGAGCTCTGTTAACATTTTTTGGTTTGTGTCTTTGCTAGTTATATTTAAATATAACTTCACACCCTTCTTTTGAAATAAAACGACAAAAATTTTAAATTTCTTCATTTTAAAAAAAACAGAGTTAGACTGTTTTCGTGATAAGTTGCTAGTGCTTGTTTTATACGGTACTAGTTAGTTTAAAACATTGTACTAAATATTATTAGAATATTGATAAAATTTTCTTAATGATTTCAGCAAATCTGGGATTTTTCGTCTCGAGTAACTCGCTTTGATCTGACATAGACCCACGTATGCTTAATCTAGGGCTTGATTACTTTGTACCCAGCATTAGCTTTCGTATTTCAACGCCCGCATAAGTGTTCCAAGATGCGCTTATATGACTTTTTCTCTTTTTGCAGAATTTCTATTAAATCTTAAATATATTTATTATATATGGAGGCAATCGCGTGCAACAATAAAATATGACAACCAGCCAACGCTTGAAATCGCTTCACTGAGCAACACTACTTGGTGTATGTAGAATAAATTTGATCAATTTTTAAAGAAGCATAGGCATATTTGTGGATATATAATTTTCTTTCGAATTTTTATGAAACTTAGGCAATGAGTTCAGAACCTATTAATAAATATCCTCTTATAGGGGAATTATTGTCCTTGGGATGTTGGCAAGATAAAGACATAAAGCTCAGCTTGTGTTTGATTAAATCTTCATTGGAAGAAATTAACCATACTCTTGGCTTGGTTGGCATTTATATCTGCACCGAGTAAAAGTGACAAAAATTCTCACACACACAAAAAGATGATACCTACTGTAGAATAATTCAAGTATTAGTCAATCTTACTATCTTTTACTGACATACGGTACGACAATACCTTTTTCCATATACAAGGAATACTAAATATTATGCATGAGTAAAAGACAACAAGCATTAAATACACATCAACACAAAGTGTAAATTGCTTTACACATGTTGTACACACTTGTACACGATTTTATTCGAAATGAGTATGTATGTATGTATGGATGTATGCTTAAGCAGCATATCGATAACATCTTTCTATCATTCTTCGTGTGTCTCTGGACGTGACCTTTTCTGCATTTGTAATGGAATCACGTGTAATCCAGGTAGTGAAGAATTCGATATAAAAGATGCTGCTTAAAATTTATGAAATTCGTGCACATTGCCATGCATATAAAGGGGCCATGCATGTAGATGCATGAAAACATGCATTAATGCATTTTCATAATCTTTACTTACAAAAAAAAATGTTTATATTTCAATACAATGTGCTTTCCACTTAAAGCCAAGTATAGATACAACATTTGCACGTTCAAATTTAAATCGAATTGAAAAAAAGTAAGCTTTAAGTAAAACAATTTTTTTAAAAGCTCCACCTCCCCCTCCCCCCAAACTATATACAATAAGGAAAATTGATATCAAAAATTGGATTACATCGAACTCAATTATTAAAAAAAATTTCTCATATATTCATTCACATAGGAGAACGCTGCTCCACTTTTTTCACATATTAAGTTCTACAGTGTGGTTCTTTTCACAAGCTAAGTTCTACATTGTGGAAAAGAGCATCTTGCTGTTGTATGAAACAACAACCACTTTAAGGTTAAAAAGTACAGAGAAGGATTAAATAAATTTCAGTCAACAAACATCCATGGGTAACCAAAGGTTCTTCCTAACCGATTCAGGAGCAAAGCGAACAAGAAGTCTATATGCAATGTAAGGCCGAACTTGAATGGAAAATTAATTCCTTATGCAATTCTTTATGGTCCCTTTTTCAAAAATCAAAGCTACCCTCATCTTTCAAAGCGAAGTTTTTGAAGAGAATATCTTGACTTATACACAATTTTATCCAATCTGCTTCCGCACTCTCCATCTCCTTATCTGCATTTATGAATATCATCACATTTGTAAGCAGAAAAATATAGAAAATTGTCTTGAACGCTACCACAATCTTTTTCGGGTTGTCTGTCTGGCTGTCTGTATAATGTCCGAATTTTGGCCGCAAAAATCAAGCTTTCGGTTTCAAATTTGGCCGAGACATTAAACGTTCTTACACACTGCTCGATATTGAAAATAAGTCAAATTGGTCCAAGGACCTGCCTACAGTACCACGTAAACGGACAGCACGTCTTCTTTCAAAAAAAAAAAATTAACTTACTGCCCGTTACCCACATCCTCCCTGTGCCTACACGATAGTAGGAAACATACCCCATGCCTACCATATATTATCGGTTGATGGAATTTTATTGTTCTTGTAGAAAAAGGTCAAGCAGTAAAATTTCGAACTTAGAAATGTGTTTTTCCTATCTTACCTTCCTATGGCGTTCTTGTGATGGTTTCATGACCATTGTCTTGCTTGCCGTAAGCGGTTGATACAAGAACATAATAGGAAGCTACGAAGGATTAGAAATTGCGAGCAAAGACGTTTCTAAGTTCGTTTTCCTGCTCATGAGAGCAAATATCATGACGTTCCACTAGGAATTGGGCGTTATCATCTAAAAAATTGGCCTCGCCTGGAATCTGAACTTCTTTTTTCGTTTTGCCAAATGGCTATGCTGGACAAATTTTGCTCCTAAAATACTCCAAATGTGATCTCTTTGCAATGTAGATGAGCGTTTTTTTTCTTTTTGTGAGAACATTTGTAGGCGAACTGGTTGAAAAAATTACCTCATCCCGTTTGTGTGATGTGTGCTGGAGATAATTTAAAGTTGAAAAGGTTAGACAGGCGGACAGTTATAGTAATAACAAATTTTACAAATGATACGCTTGTGATTTCAAAATATATTTTCCTATAAAAAGAAATACATACATACGTATCAATTTTTGGTGTTAAAGACAACAACACTTTTTCAATCATCTATTGTATCAATAATTTTATCTATAACAAATTGAATATTAATGGAATTATAGATAGCGTCTGGAAAACTCTGCTAAATAAAATAAAATAAAAAGAAAAACTAAAATAAAAAACATTATAATTGGGCAGGGACGCACTTTAAATACTCTACATTACTTCGTAGAAAACAATGCTTCACTTATTTACTTTTAATAAAATCTTATTTACCTTTGCGTACATCTTACACCTGCGCGGGACCCAAAACGTGAACTGACGTCATCAAATTTAATTTTCTTGCTAAAGATTTTGTTACTTGTTCGTAGACTCTGTTGTGATATAAAAGCATACTCTCCATAGCCACCGATTATATGGGACGGATTTAACGAAATCCGACTATTGCTAATTTAATGTCCCGCCAAATATACCGATTTTGTGTTACATAGGGTGTAAGGGTAAAAGCATTCAATTCAATGCATTTTCAATAGGAATCGTCCTTAGGTCAGTGCAACATATTTGAGCTGAATTGAATTGAATAAAAAAATATGTGGACATATGTCAGACAATTTCAGAAAAATGAGTGCATATATATATGCACATATCGTGTAAAGCAAACGATTTAAATTACAATCAGCACCTTACGTACAACACTCGCCACAAACGAACCTGTACGTTACCTGTAGGTTTAGTTGAGTCATAAAAAGGAAAAATGTAAAATAAATAATTATAGCAGTGGTTGGGCAAAAAATAAACAGGAAAGAAAATACAGATAAACAAAAATTTTCTTTATCTACCTGGTGCACTTTTTCTTATGTTTTATTTTTCCTTAAACAAGTAAGTATTTGTGGAGAATACTAAGTAACCAACGTTTCTTTCATCTTTCGATTCTTCTTTTTTACTTTTTTTTTTCCTTGTTTTTATACCCTTCACCGATAGATAAGGGGTGTATTCATTTTGTCAAAACGTTTGCAACGCCCACAAAGAAGCGTCAGAGATCTCATAAAGAATATATATTTTCGGATTAGCATTAAATTCTGAATCGATTCAGGCATGTCCGTCTGTCCCTTTGAATGATATCTATGGTAGACATTCTCCTGGTCGCAAAAATGCACTTGGCGACTTCAATTTTGGCAGAAACATTTGAAGTTCTACCAGACAAATTGGTATTGAAAAAGGACCAAATCGGTTAAAGCATAAACCTACGGTACTACGTAAAGGATTCTTCTAAAAATTGATTTTTTGCTCATTACTCATAAACTACATTACTTGCAAAAATTTGAACGTATATCCTAAGGTCGATGCTTTAGTATGTCGACAAAAATGAAAAAGATCTGCCACGCCTACTCAATTTTATTGCGTGTCATAATTCCACCTTTTCCCAACTTTTATGACGCATAGCAGCAAGGCTCAAAAACGCCAAGGAATGCTTGGCCAATTTCAAATTCGGCATGCATCGAAGAATGTCCGTCTATTCATCTTTCCATATGTACGTCTGCACAACCATGTAGTATCCGTGGTAAACATTCTCCTGTCCGCAGAAATGAAGAGATCGCCTATAAAATTGCAAGAGCACTTGAAAAGGACCCAAAGCTTTTAAAGAACACGCCTACAACACGCTCCCAGGCCTACACATCGCAGAACTGTGCACACGTCTACTTCCCGGTTTTTTTTGCTTCTTACTCATAAAGTGCGACATATACACCACACAAAAATTCTACTTTAATTCTGAGAATGGAGTAAATCAGCCGCGCCCATCCCAATATTATAGAGTATGAAAATGTAGCTGCGTTGTTTTCTTTCTTGTCTTTTTTAGGATCACATTGATGGATATAAACGATTCGTTCACAACCGAACATAGTTTTCTTATTTGTTTTATTTTCTGAGGAAACCTTTGTAGACAGTGCTTATGCATATGCAGGCAAACAGGACGCTCAACCGTCTGTCAGTTTGTTTATCTCAGTAATTATTTATGTTTGTTAAAGCAGCATGAAAAGGAAATTGCAGTAAAATTAACATCTTTCTCTATAGAAAATCCAACACAGCATTTTCCTGACGGTATATATGACATTGTGTAAAAGTTAAAAGAAAAATTTTTATAAATGTAACGTCACAGGTACGAGAAAAATTTATCAATAATGTGAAGATGCTTTCTTTCTTTAAAAGGGAGTTTTTAAGTAGAAAATTTTTTCGTTAATCAATCGAAGGACAGTGAATCGTTGCACTATATACATTCAGAAACGTGTATGCAATATTCTGGAATATTTGTGAAGATAATCAACGTATTTCCCCAATATGTTTTATATAAGTTTTTAAATTATTCAAATGTATATGCACATGTTCATGAGCACAAAGGGCAGAAATCGATTTTACTTTTATCAAATAAGATGTAAAAGCGCTGTTCTCTTTAGTAAGTCAACGTTACATATAAATATATTTGATGAATTCATTCAAGTTATTTTTACAAATGCCCTTTAATTTGAAGCTAGTTTTCTACGATAATTTTCTTAAAAAGAATGGCTTCAATATCATGAAACAAAATCTCGCCAGCATGCCGGAGGTTAGCTTCATAAATTCATTCCCGAGAATATTTACGCTTGTAGAGCTTTCCTGATTAGGGAAATCCTTTTCCTTCCTTTCCTTTCCGCTTATATATCTTAAATCAAATCACTTCATGAATTCACTTTCGACTTAATTGATGCACTAAGAAATTAATTTGTTTAACTCGTACTCCACTTCTCCTTCTTCCTAATTTCCTTTCACGTTTTCAGAGAGTTAGAGTTTTTATTAAGAATTTCGTCTAAATTGATTATCCCAGTACTGGATGCCAGATAAGAAGATGTTTAAGCAATACAAGTGAAAACAATGATTGGGTATCGTTAGCCTCCAAGGAGTTTGATGATGCGTCTTATCTTACTATAATGAATTTTTGTTTTAAACGTTCAACCCCCAAAGTTAATTTCTCATCACTGCCAGGATTAATAATAGTTTTAGGTTTGATGTTAAACCTGTTAAGATATATTTATGAGTGTCCATTCCTACTTCGATAACGATTTAACGATGCGACACTATAATAATTAAGGTTACAATTAAGGTTTTTTTCAGTGTGAGAGAATTCATGACAATTCCATCGACATATATATCATTCAGCTTACTTTTAAAATTGCAGGCAAGCAGGATCCTAATCCATGCCATCATCAAAATGTCAAAAAAAAAGTCTTTCAAGTTCCGCTTCTTTCAAAATTTTTAATGCAAATTTTTAATTCGGATTTTCTTTATTAACGCTTTAATAAACGAACACTTGTTGTCTTATATTTTTTTATTCTATTTATTCATTTTTTCTTGGCTTATTTTAATAAGGGCCGAAACCCGAGTTCCTCTAAATTATGTGTATTATCATAATATTAACTAAAAAAAAAAGTTAAATTCTAATTCTTTTAATTGCTATTGAGTGTCAGATTTCTATAAAATATTAATGGTACGAGTACGTACGTATTCCTCATTGTACTTACTTTATGATTGTTTCTCTTAAACTCATCCTGTCGGACAATGAAACAAAAATTTAATTGACACTGTGCTTTTTTTATTTCACTACTTATTTCCTCTTCTTCTTTTTGTTTACTTATTTACTTTTCTTCTTCTTGTTATTAACTTCTTTATTTTACTTTAATAGATTGTGGAGGTATTTCAACAGATTAGCCGTTTTAGCGGAAAACGGCTTTGTTTTTAACAGAAAGTGGCCGTTTATTCACGATTGGACATATTAACAGAAAATGGCCGTTTATTAACGATTGGCCGTATTAACAGACAATGGTCATTTATTTGTAGTCACATCTAAGAGTTTATAAGGTCTCTTTCCATACATTAAGCAAAACGAATCACACAATTTATTCTCGCATGGTAGATTTTTTCTTTGATAGCATAAGAAAAAGCCGGCAACAAAATGCTAAAGAGAAAGCAGAAAAACATAATGAACTTAAGCATTTACTCTCTCGCTTTTAAGAGAAAATAATTCATAAAATGAGATTTCAGCTTATCTAGCATTGTGTGGATTGTCTTATTTCATGATGTGTGTGGAGTCATTTGCATTATAAACCGAACTTGTATTTCACATATTCATCGTTCCAGCCGTTGTTGTTGCTCATACCAGTTACGCTGTTACTCAATTTGTTTACAGTACAGATACAATTGTGCGCAACTGTTGTTATCGCTCTGTTATTTCTTGCTCTTACAGTCTCTCAGTAGTCTCAGTCGATTCCATGTTCACCATGTTCAATATATTCATTGGTCACATTTTTAGTTATTTAAAAAATGTCGAAAGTGTTGTGCGTGAGAGCGGATTGTGACTAAAGGAATACGTGTTTTCGAATTCTTTTCTATGAAAATAATTTTAAACTAGCAAACAAATATATATATATAATAGCAAAAATATTGAAGAAGTGCTTGTGCGAAAGTAACAGATTAGAAAAAGACAAATAAATAAAAGAAATGTGTTCTTAATATTAATTATTGCGGTAAAAAAAGATCCCGTGGTTTTTTTATGTTTATATATTGTAAGCCAAAGAAAAAGTGCATTTGAAATGATGAAGCTTTTAATGTGAGAAAGAGAAAGAAAGAAAATAATATAAAATTACTTACTATGCTATAAAATGGGTGCAATTTTTTTTTGAAAAAAATTACCACAAAAGAAAATAGAAATAAATAAATAAATAAAATGAAAGATTTGTGTTAAAAAGATATCAGAACTAAGTAAAAAATTTTCGTATATAAGCAATTTACGAATAAAAGGAAAATCCCGTATTGTCTGGAAATATTTTTAATTAAATTCCAAGTAATTATAAAACAACAGCTTCTAATACAAATTAACTCTGCTTCTTTACTAATTATTATAATCTACGGCTTGTGTTTCTCCCTCTGTGTCTATCTTTATCTCTCTTTTTGAATCGTTATAATTCTGTCTTTTTTTTCTTAACTCAACGATAATAGCTTGACATTTATATTTTTACTGTTTTTTGTATGTAATTACGTGCATCGTGTATGAGAATGAATGCTCATGCAATGCAATGTTTGTCATCAACATTGTTGATGTTGTTATTGTCTTTAGTCTCTTACTCTCTCTTCTTCAAATGTAATACAAAATATATTTTATTTATTAATATTTTGTACCGATATTTAAACTGTGCATGCTGTCTGTATTGTTTGTTTTCGTATGATAGCTAACGGTAATCTTCTTTAAGAAAAAAAAAAAAAACTTTAGCGAGCTTTATTGCAGAAATTTTTCATAACATTATTTTTGCATTATGTCGTTTAGAAGCCAATATCAAATCATATGCATATGGCAGAAACAGTAAAGTCACAAACTTTTCGACATATGGATTAATTCTTAAAGAAAATAAATGTATAGACAGTGTTTCGGTGGAGACGATTGCTATTTTTTTACATCTTACTGCTTGTGAAGAGTTTTTTCTGTTCTGTTAATTACATATGTAATTAAATTAAAAATGGTTAATTGTACGCAAAAAATTGCAAAAAAAACTTAAGTCCAAATTCATAATCAATTCTCGTCAAGTTTCTTGAACTATTTTGAACACGTTTTTAAAGTGACAATTTCTTCCGCCGATATTCTTGTGCGTAGAGCATATGGAGCACGAATATGTAGAGAATCTTCTTTTCTAAATTTTTTCACAAGAGCTCTAAATATTTTCGATTGAAAATTTTACAATAATATAATGAGTGTTTTTAATAAGATGCTTTCATAATTTCTTGGTTAAATATCTGGTCAGCCGCATTGAGAATAAAAAAATGAATTTTACATAAACTAGTAAAAAACCGCTATAGATACCATAAGCATTGGTTATATCAAACATTTTATATTGTTCTTAATTGAAAGAATATCAAGTGGTTAGTTTGACATATGCTTCTCCTTATCCTTTACTTAACCCTTATAGAAGTGGTGGGATGTTTTTATGAAAAGGTGTAGCGCATTAAAATGTATGACTTATTTTGTGGTTCTCTGCTTTTCTACGATAATTTCATTTTGTTGCTGTGCGAAATTCTAAAATACGTGCAATATAAAGCAGAAAGCGATCCGAAGAATTCTACTAGCAGATGGCGAAAGTGTGAACGAACGAACGGTCATTCGATCAAATCAAAAGTACACATCATGTGTGTTGTGTTTGCATGTTGCAATTGATTTGAAAAAAACCATAATATATTTTGTGGAATGACTTCACAAAAAAAAAAAACCCTGTATAAGGTGATATTTAGTTTTTCAAGTTTTTTTTCATCATTTTTCCCATCCATAAATTACACAAAATTTTCATAAATTTCATTAAGTTGGTTTTAGCTACGAAAGCGTTAATATTCGAATAAATTGTAATAACTATTAATTTATAGCGTGCTTTTATTCGATTTCTATCTATCGTTAATAAATACCTTTATTTATAACGTATTTCCGAAAGGTTACAGTACATAATTGTATTCAATTAAAAGGCGCTACTTTAAGTGCATTATACACCATGCACCTGTTTTAAATAAATTTTAATATTTTTTGTTGTGTGTTGGTTGTGTCGCAAAAAATTATCAAATTAATTCAATTATAAGGCCAATGCCAACAAGAACTTCTTTCCCCTCTGAAAATCTGATAAATCCAAGACCCGTACATTTATTGAATAGTTCGGTTTTGTAAGTTACCTGCACGAGCGTAGATATATTTGTGAAAAAAAATAAAGAAAAGAAAAACATGTGAAGTTTCAACCGGTCAGAAAACAACTATTGAATGAGTCCGTACCAATCTCGCAAAGCATTTTTATAAATACCTAATAAGCAATGTCTGCTAAACTTTAGTTTGATTTCTGTTCGAGTTTGTAAGTTATTAGTGAAGATATTCTGCAATTACTGGCATTGTTGTGTGTTTCTATTTTCTCATTCCTTTTCATGCAAGCACATGAACGACTGACCTCAAAAAGTGTGCTTAGTTTAAGATGCTGGGTCGAATCGAATATATTCATCCCGTTTATTTGTGTTATAATATATATATATATGTATATATATGTATATAGAGTACAAATAAGTAGAAAAGTGCAGGGAATGCCTAGGTCCAGGTTTTCAGTTTTCGTTTTTAGCAAAAAATGAAAAACTGCTGATAGAAATAAGAGATGGCAGGACGAACAGACAGCAATGGCCAAACCAAATTAGAAGAGCGCATCTTCTTGCTTACAACAAAGGAGAATTCGCACATATCATAACGTATCCTATTGTAGCGAGTGCGTAAATACCTTACAACTGCACTTAACCTGTTGAAAAAAAGTCGTCGATTGTAACTCGTCTCACCCTTAACAAAGTTCATCAAACTTTTTCATTTACATCGTTACTACTGCCCTCATATTAATCATAAATTATTTCCATTTTTCTTTTATATGTGTTGTTGTTTTCAATGTGTACAAGCATTGTTGTAAGTAGAGTTAAAGCTCAGCAAACGCTACCTGCTGTCACATTTATTACAAGTTTTGCTTGACGTCAGACAATTGAAACGTTTGGGGCTTTCATTAAGAAACCAGTTTTAGTGTTATACAATGTTTTAGCTTTTTTCCATTTTGTGTTTTTTTTTTTCTCACTTAATGAATAAATACATTATATGTACGCAATGTGAAGTCTTAAGAGTGGCAATAAGTTTTATTCGACTTGAGTAGAATTAATGAGAGAATTTTTATTTAAGCCAGCTTTCGAATGAAAAAACAAACAATTTATTGAACGTTTGGGATTTGATAATCAATTCATCGATACTCACTAGTGCTCTGGTCACTTTGGTTGGGTTTGGCGATTTTCGTTGATTGCTTTAGGCGAAGGTAAAATTAAAATTTTATGTTAATAATTTGAAGTGTGTCTACACAACATTTCGTACATCAAGTTTAATTAATTTTGAAAAGGCTTTGTTCTCTCTCGTTTTGGGTTCTATGTAAACATTGTTTTCAACAGGTTGATGTTGGTAAGTCAACAGAATCGATTGTTTTTAGCTAAAGGAAGAAACTATATACGTTTGGAATCTTTCTTGGATATAGGTTTCTATGAATTCAGGCCTAGTCGAAGTTCCGGGTGAATGCTTCCGCTATATTTGATATTTTTTCCGAAGTTTCTTAAGTTTCTTAGCCTTTGTATAAAGTTGTCTAGGCGCGACAATTTTGAGTAATGTGTATTGGTCCCTATTTTTACAGTCATGTACATTACCAGAAGAGATGTATACATCAATTAGAGTGACTAAGGGAATCGAAAATACGGATTGTATTGTTATCAGTTTTAAAAATTATATTCTCTTCTTCTCTCTCGTTTTACTCGCCGCATTTAAATAAATTTAATTAAAATATCAAATAATTCTTTTTTACTTACAATACGGTTTTTTGTATATATATAATTTTAACCCTTTATCAATATGTATGTATACAATATGAATAAAACAAACAGAAGTTTGCGGTGCGCGTTCCTACTTTTATATAAAGCTGTAAAGGGGAGGATCAACTAAATTCTTTTTGCACTTTACAATTAATTAGAGTTTTTGTTTTCCAGAAAATACAATTAGCTTGTTATTTACAAACAGCTACAGGTGAACTAAAAAATGTCATTCATTCTGGGACTTTTCGCAATTTGAAAACTGCGAGCAATAAAACCGAAATGATTTCTGGTTCATTGCCCTTGCTTAGGTTTATGGCAAATATGGACTTGGCTAACATTGGAGGAACTGGATCTGAATAAATATGGCTCTGTTCTGTGATTTGAAGAGAATTCAAAGATTTCCAAAGCACACCAGTGCCATACGACAATTGAAAAATTTAACTTGATCAAGAAATTTTTTATTTAAAGAAAGAAGTAGACCCAGTTCAACTTGCATTGGAATAAATTGGGAATACATTGAAAATAAGCAGAAATCAAGCCAATCGATATATTTGCACCGAACATGCAGGTGGTTCTGACAAACATTTGAGTAGCGGTTTTTCATGTAAATGTTTTCAGGGGTCGGTGTTTTCCGAGGTTGTTTCAGTTTCTTCTACCTTGTCTTCGTATACGTGAACAGATCAGTCCAATTTTATTTTTCTCATACTCTTAGTCGATCAAGGAATATTTATGATAAATTTCAGTTTTCTATCTGTATTTTGCGAAATTTTAGAATATGTAAACCGCCCGTAAATGTAGTGTTACATGCTATAGGTTTATATGTATTGTTATCAACTTCGCAAGTGCAATCATCAGGGAGTGTTTGAACGGTCCATGTGTCAAGTTTGTCTATGGCATTTCTTGATCTAGCATCCAAATTATTAAGAGAGCCTTTTGCAGAATACTGTAAAGCTTGTAGTAATTTTTTTCAGATAATCTTCCTAACTTTGCTCAACTTTGAGTCGATTTGCACTAGCCTGGGCTATGCCCGCATCCTTATGAAAAACTAAACTGTAGATAGATTAAATCATAGGCCTGTGGCCATTCAGCTATCCTTTGCTAGGACAGCCTTACAAGGGAAAATTCGAAAACTTCATTCAATTACAAAATATTTTTTGAATCTTGCTAAGGAATCTGCTGGGATTTAATCTTTTCCAGTCTTGAACACTCAATTGACAAATTCCCCAAGGGGATCTTATATTCCCGTTCAATTTAAAAAACCAAACCAATACAAATAGCATAAAATTTCCATTTTTTGCTTCGTTCCCTCGTTATCAAGATCTCCTCGAACTGCCTGTGAGTAGATGTATATTCTTAAAACTAATCGTAAGAATGTATATCCTTTTTGTGGAGCTTAAAATATCTTCATTGGCATTACAAGCAATCTAATAAGTTTTGCGCATTCTCCTGCTTCGTTGACGGCTATGAAAAGCTTTGATAACATTTGATCCGCATTTTTGCAAATAACATTCCTGTGCAAATAAGAACCATTGACGTAAATACTGCGGTTGTTATAACCACAACGGGAGATTGTAGGTGTATTAGTTTGTCAAGCCGTTTGCTTTATTCCGGTCTGCTGTTTATCACAATTCTTCCTTAAATGTTATGAACGAATTTAATTGCGTCTCCGAAAGTGAAAGAAAAGAATAAATTAGAATCTCTTGCCTCCTTTAGTTATTTGCTCTGAACAAAAATGTTGAGAATTCGCTGACAAGTTTCCCTTAATAAAGTTTTGCGATATAGCTTTGTTCATGGGCATCTGAGGTAAAGGGCGTTCAAGATTCGCCCGAAGCCAAGTGTATAATATTTTCATTGGATTTTTTTCTTTTCTTTAGAAATATGTCCGAGAGATTAATTTATTATAGTTTGTTTATATTTTGTTTTCGACACTCATTCGTCACAATCGAATGTTTTTAATTAGCTGAAGAATGAAAATAAAAGAAAAAAAACTTAAAAATTATTTTAATTTATTATTGCGTTCACATTTCATAAATAAATATTTCATTTATGACGAAGCGTTCGTTGCTGTTCATTGTCCAGACACTCATTTGCTAGCCACACAAACCGTTCTTTTTCACTTTTACAATCACTGTTTTGTTATTAGTTTCGCTGCCAAACCGAACCAATGGCATAGGATACTTTTCTTGCTCTTTGCCCTTAAGATGTTTTTTCATTTATAATAAATTTATGAAAAATTTGTAACCTTTTAATCTCTCCTGGTTTGAAATATAATGTAATAAATAAGAATTTTTTCCTTCCTTTTTTTTTTTAATCTATAAAGCGAGAAAACCTAAAAATGTTTTATTCATTTTAAAAGTATAAAGAAACAAGTAAGAAAGTTATATTAATCTCGCATGCCCATCATCACTGAACTTTTGACGGCCCATTCTTTTATTTATGATCAAAAAAAAATGTAGGAGAAATAAAATTTATCTTTCACCTTTTACTTCATTAAATGGTATGGTGGTTAAGAAACTCTAATCTACCACATCGTGACGACCTTTTTAATTAATTTAGAATTAACACATATAGCTTCTCGCATTCTACGCTACAAGCCCTTTTATATGGTACCCATATGGACGCTATTTTTGAGAAAAAAAAAACTGTTCACCCTGTCGTGACGTCCACCACAATTTACTTAAAATTAACGCACTTACCTTGTCGTCTTTTACTCTCCAAGCTCTTTTATTTGATACCCATATCGCTGGTATTATTGAGAACAAATTAATCCACCAGGCCGTGGATTAACGTAACGCACTTTTCGGCAAATAATTATATCTTCATTTGAGGAATCTACAAAATAGTTTTAAATATTGTGGCATAAGAACTCAAAAAAATGAAAAGAAGAGAATTTAGTCATTTGTAACTTTGTGCGCGCATGGCACATTGACAGTAGGGTTTTCCGTAAAATAAATGTGGCAGTTTTCAGTGTTCTAACTTTTATCATTTCTGAGTAACGAGCTAAAACCTACAAATTTTTGCCCAAAAAAAAAAAATAGTTACGTTCAGTTTACTCTGCACTGCGTGCATTTGCTTGGGCCAATTTGGCCCATTTTCAATATCGACCTGCGTGCAAGCACTTTCAAGATTTCTACCAAATCTAAATTCGATTTCTGCAGTTTTGCGACCAGGGGAGTGTCAACGACACACAGACATACAGATGGACAGATATGGTTTAATTTCAGAATTTTATAGTGATCAAGAAGATTCCAGGGTCTCTGAAGGTTCCTCCATCTGGGTGTTGCAAACCTTATGACACAATGACTATATCCCTCATCCTTCCTTCAGTCATTGGTATAGAAATCGAGTTATGTTATCATTGCTATTTTATGTTTTATTTGAAAGATGTTTTCTTATATTTAAACCCTTTTCAAAAAGGTGAATGGAACATATCTTACTCGTTTCTATTAAGATAGATGTTCTTTTTGTTTCACTCAGATAATTCAAATTGCATTGAAAAGGGAAATTCATCGAAGATGGCTTCAAAGAGGAAGAGCTTGTCGCCAAAGGATGAACTTGTAGATGTGAAGTGAAAGACAGATATTGAAGCATTTGGTTTAAGACGAATATAAATTCTTTTTTTGTAAGCTTCGCAATTTTTTGAGCTGAACGCAAAGCTGATTGCTATTGCAAATTTGTTGTTTTGTTTGCGCAATGCAACTATAAATATATATATACGTGTATACGTTGAAGCAATTACATATGTCTCCTATTTAACACTGTACATAAGTACACGACTTCTTACTATTTCGGAGTCAAATCTAGACAGAGCCGTAACAAAAATCACATCTTCTTGCCGTAAGATGATGTCCGACCACGTTGGTAAAAAAAAAGAAAGTTCTAAATTTTCATTTTTCATCCTTAAAGGCCATCCATTAGGAGCATTTGTAGCGTCAAGTTGTGATGTGAAAAGAAACGAAGAAGCTGTGTGTGGTTCTCATAACCGTGTGTATCGTAAACATTACTCAATAAGTTTGTAGAATGCCATGTAGAAAGAGGATAACTATCGATCAATCCAATCCACACGATTCTTAGACAATATAAATCTTCAAACGAAACGTGCTAAAGTCTCACGACCTTCAGTTGACAAGGTACAAGTACACTACAGGCGAAATTCAAATTTCTTCATTGTTGTACAAAAACAAAAAGAGCGTCAGTAAAACACCGAAACGGAATATCATGATATTTTGATACACTTTGTGTGAAGATCGGTGCTATCTACAAATCATCATACAAGTTCGTCAAAACCGCGAACTTATTGAGCATATTATATGACTGATGGATAAGTTTGCCGAAATGTACGGCACAATTTTCTGCTTCACAAGATTACATACATTTTACAGAGCTTTTCGTTTCGTACTGACTGCGTATAACTGAGCGCATTAAATGAAATTGCAAACTTTGCCTATATAAAAACTAATGATTATCTATATATGTGCATATAACGATCTACATATGCGTTTATGTTTCGATTTTTATTTTAAAAAAGAAACGTTTCGTTTTAAAGCAAACACAGTTGTGTAATTGTTTCTTTTTTTCTCTAACTGCCTTCACTTCGTAACGCATCAGTAATCGTAAATCGCATCCTTCATAATGGCAAACGTACTCCATTTCTTACTTCTCTCATTCGGATATTTATGTTTTACCATATTTTCATGTTAAATCATTTAAAACGAGACACTCTTCTATGTGCAACTTTTATCTTAAACTATTATTATAACTTTTTCGACTAATGAAATAAATTCTTAGACTAAAGAGAAACACTAGCGACATGGCCTCTTATATTAAATTAAATCGATTTCTTAAAATGAAAAATAAAAAATAAGTTTTTTTTTTTACATTTTTCTACTGCAGGGTCCAAACCTACAAAACCGTGGATTATTGAGATTTTGCAGTTTTTATTGCTTGAACCGTAAAAGGTAAGTTGAAGTTAAAATAAGTTTTTATGATCGACGAGAAACTTTGGAAATTTTTAAATGAAACCAAAAAAGAAAAAAAAACGAAATCTAAAAGTTGAAGAATATAACAACAAAAGTGTATTTTATTTTTTCAAAAAATTACAAACTTCTCGTCTTCACATTCTTTGCGAGTAATGCGTGTAAACCTAAAGATATCTTGTCATAGGAAGAGAGAAAGCATAAGATTTCGACTTTCTTCTTCACCAGACCAAGAGCAATAAAAACAGAATAAAACAAGCAAGAACATTATAGCCGAGAAAGTTCGCGCCTTAAATACCCTACACCACGTTAACTGTTACAATTCTTATTTTTATTATAGAACACGAAGACATCAGACGGGCAGAGAGGCTTTAATCGATTCGGAAAATGACTCTGAATCAGTCTGTATAACAGAAGATGGGTCTATCTTAAGCCTTTCTGCGTGTTACATATGTCCGCACTGACCTCATATACCCTGCATCACAAGTGGTGTACGTATAAAAATATAGCTGTTTTGCGGCGAATCTTAGATAACATATTGACACGAATTAACCTAAGAATTACTCAGTGGCAAAATTTTGAAATGTTTGAGTTTTTCAAATTGCTCGAAACTGCTAAGAGCACTGTATGTGTATGCACTTATGTCGTAAATAACAAACAAAGTGGAATATAAAACAACAGAAAGATGTTAACGTCAAAGTAACGGTAGAGATAGGTGTTTCATCTACAGAGTTCCTGAAACATAACAAAAAGTACAAATTCACGTTATGAGATTTCTGCATAAGCGAATTCGCAACTATAGTGAAGAGAAAAAATTTCAGGCTAAAGTTATTGCCCTTTTCATGTCCAATCCATATTACGCTGCTCGTGTTAATCAAAAATATATTAATATGCTTGAAAGATCTCCTGGCGATATTCCTTTACAAAGATTGCACAAATGTTGCACCACGCAGTAGTGATTTAAGTTTATTTGAATTGCCATCGTCATATGAGCACAGGTAAATTACCCCTGCAACGCCTTCAATACCGCATTTTGTGTGCTAAGGCCTTTCCGTTTAAATCCCATGGAGGAGAAAGCACTTAGATTGACAGATAGACAGCTTATTAATTGACGTTATTAGATTGTGATTAATGGGATGTGTTTGTTGTTTGCTTTTATCGAAAAGTCTAATTTTTACGCTTGACAATCCGAACAATGAGCTGTAGTTTTAGTCTCAAGATTGGTTAGAAGTGAAGCGAAATTGAGTTCGACGAATGGAACGCGTCGTAAAAAAGTCTCGAAGAATCAATGGAAAGGATTACTTCACGTCAAAGACGCCTAAATATTTGACGAAAGGATCCACAAGGGCTTTCCTAAGGTTAACAAATAAATGGTGCGGCTTTCCAACATCGCCGTAAAACCCATTCGCTGGGCACTTTTTTTGGGAAGGGTAGAATCTCTTTCTTCTTCTGTTGAACAAATCAACAATCGAAAATTTGCTTTGATGTGTAAAAAGGCCCACTGTAAACACAAAGTTGTTTGTTTGAGCCCTAAATAAAGTTAAGGTAACAGAATTGAATTTGGAATTGAACTGAAATCGTATGAAATTCAATTGCATTTAGATCGATATTGGATTGAACTTGAATTGAATTTCAATTTAATTTGTAATAAGATTGAGTTCGAATATGATTTCAATTAAAATTGAGTTGAGTTTGAATAGAATAGAAATTGTTGATCTGAGTTTAAATTGAATTCAAATTTAATATCATTGCGATCAACTAGCAAGTGGGCTTATTATCACAGGATTCTAAAAATGTATTATGATCTTGAATTTGAACAACAATTTCTGTTGAATAATCGCAATGAAAGTAAAAAGAATAGATCTCGTATTGTGTTATGTGATTATTTTTCAATCTCTCAGTCTTTTGGTTGAAAACAAAAGTATATGAAAACCCTTTCAAATCATTGCAAACAATAATAAAAAAAAAAAAACACATAAAAGAATTCTTCGAATTGATAACTAAAGAATATCTCAGGAATATAATTTACCTTCTTGGAAACCCATAAGGGAAATGATTGTGCTTGGTGTGGACACACAGTACAGCGCAAACTTGAATATGATTTTAGTTTCATTTCGTTCCTGCTCGTACTATACGCAAATCTTCAATTTGATAATACGTATGTGTAGATTTGTGTAAGAATCAATGCATGAAAAAAAAAAAACAAACAAATGTGCAACGTAAGGTCCCTTTTTTCGCCACGACACACAAGCCAACAAAATTTATAATTCTCTGACGGTAGATGAGAGCTCATATGTGTATATAATGCATGAACATGAGAGCAAAACGTATTTGCCGAAGTGTATGCGTTTCAATATTGCCAGGAACATCTGTGTAAAGTGGTCGCCAAAATAATTTCTTTTTGTTTTTTGGAAACCAAAAAGAAGGGATCATCGACACAGATAAAAGCGATCACAAACTTTTATAAAATCAAATGTTGTGTATATTCATGCATGACCAGAGACCATTCGGGTTTGGCAATACAAAAATATGAACCGCTTGAAAGGGATTTTACGGAGACCATTTAAAAAAAATTGTAAATCAAAAACTTTTATGCTTACACTATGTCAACAGTGGGAAATGCTTAAATACAGATAAAATTGCAACTTCCAAGACGCGAATCTAATCTAATCTACATTAACATTGAAACAGAATTTTCTATATTTTGAATTTAATTAGTTTTGTGGTTGTAATTAGCACGGGGAACATTGATGCTTGATTCTCAAGTTCGGCATGGAACGCAGCTGACATAAGCATTTCACGCATTACTGCAGTATTGCAACGGGATAGTTTGTCATAAAACATATTTTCTCATTCAAATAAGCTTGCAGTAAAGATAAAACTTGACCAGCTCGATATGTGTTGCCAGGATAATGCATGCAAGCTTTTCACTCCATCCTAGATGAATTCCTCAAATATTGGTATTTAAGTGGCATGGTGCGCGCGCATCGCGTTCAATCCTTTAATGCTTATTTTCTATTTCAATATTTGCCATATTGAGTGTTCCAGCAGGTGGACGAACCAACTTTCAATCGATTTAGAATCTTAGCCAAGTGAAATCAATTAAAAATATATATTTTTTTTTATTTTTATATATATTTTTCCACCCCACAAACAGAAAGAGAAAGTTGGCATTTCCACTTCGCAAATAAGTATAGAAAGTAAGCAAAAATTTTTTTACTTCATCGCATTTTTATGTGGCTAACGGTTTTCATCACTTCAAATGCTTCATGGAGAGCAAGGTTAATGCAAACAAAAAAATCAAACCTTTCATCTGAAGTAGCGCTTGTCCAGCTTTTCGAGAATTTGAGCATTCTCTCACGTGGAATGCACCACCAAGAACATCCTAAACGGTCGGTCATCGTTTTGGTTTTAAGCTAAACCGTTTTCCCCAAATAAAGATCGACAATAGATAATAGAAGAAAACACGGGCACGGATGACTACATGTGTCGTATATTTCTCAGTTCAAATTGGACTTCAATTTTTGAAATATTGTAGATTTTTATATCTTACAATACCTGTAGTAAACGCGTAGCGTATATTATGTTTGGGTGGATATATACAACACAGAGAAGGCCTTAAGATCAAGGCTTAAGACCAACCTGTTATTATACCTAAGCTTGTCAGTTTGTCTTTACGTCTGAGTTATTGAGATATATTGATTGGCCCAAGAACAAACGTTTTGAAAAGTCGATATAGGAAGAAATACTACGGTTCTCAATTGACCTGAGAAATCTAGGTCGGATGGGGCGATTTTTTTTTTTAACTAAATTTGAATAAGGTTAGATGACGTTTTTGGCACTATGTATGGATTGTATGCCAGTTTCTGTAAACCGTTCGAAAAGACAAGAAAATACTTTCTGTTGTAAATCGACCGTGAATTGTTTAATAGTTAAAAATGATTTATAAGAGAACTCTCGAGCCCCTTAGCCTTGTCTCAAACTTGTTTTGTGCTCCCTACGCCATAAGACCCGTTTTCGCAGGCTAATTTGTCATATCTTAATGTTTAAGTACGATATTAAATTGCTTTTCACTTTTGATTCATTGAAAAGTTTTAGTTAGTTCAAAATATGTTAATCGATTACAATATAGAAGAGAAAACTATGTCAACTATTTCGTTAGAACATATCTAACAAATTGCTTGAACGCCGTATTCAAAACTGATTTGTACGAATGTTTCGCTTCCACGATTTTACTGCTGTTCTGACGATTTTAAGTGAATTGTTATCAAGAAAAGGTTTGAAAGACTGCAAAACAAACCAAAGGGGGAGAGAGAGAGAGAGAGAGAGAGAGAGAGAGAGAGAGAGAGACATCAGACAATTTCGAAGATATTGAAAAAATAAAAAACTTGAAACACAGCTTGGCTTTTGAGCAAAGATTTCTGTGCTTATAGCACACAGAGAGAAAGCTTTAAGTGTAAAAACATTTCCCCCTTTTCTCTGAGAGGTTTGGGAAACGTAACCCTGTTCATTGCTTTGGCGTATTCAGCTTTTTTCAGTTACTGTGCGTACTCAGACTATAGCATGCTTTATTCCCGATAAATCTGTTAAAAAATTCTCATTTCGAAAACTTTTTCCATGCGATGGATTATAGATCTAAATATTTACTTACCTTACTATCCTTGACAAAATAAAAAACTAAATAGAGTAAATTTTGTTTGTCTAAGTCCTCTCCCATGGTCTGTGCATGCATGTCTACAAGATTTTTAGAAGAAACTTAAGATCTCAAAGCAAATAATTAAACGATCAAGAAGCACCCTTATGTTGGTTTAGGAAAATCAAATGAAAAAAAAAAAAAAAAAAAAAAACCTTTTTCTTCTTACTTTTCAAATAGTGTCAATTAGTTGTTCCATATATTTTTCTCAATTCAGTAGCATTGTCTATATATATTTTTGCTTAATTTTTAATAATAGGGCGCTAAACAGGGAGACTAGCGAAAGGAAAATTAGATATTTTTATATAGGTAGTTAGTAGGGAATTAGAAGAATAGAAGAGCAAAATCTTTTCGAAAATTTAATTAATAACATTAAAGAAATTATGGCAAACGGTAAGAAGAAGAAGAAAGAGGAGAAGGCCAAGCCAGCTTCGCAGAAGCATTACAACACCGTGACTGTGGAAAAAGTTAAAGCACACGAATTAAAGTATACGCAACGTTTAATGGAGTTGAGAGCTTGTCTTATCCTAATTGATGGTAAATTAAATGAATTCATTTCGATGAAAGTAAACTCAAACATTCATTCCTTTTTGGAATTATGGGAAACTGTATTAATTGATTGTAGATGCGGTAAAAGATGAAATCAAGAAGAACGACTTGGAATTGCTTTTAGAGAAATGGGTTGCGTATATAACATGTGATCCGCTACCGAAGGCTTACGTGCCGCCAAATATACGTACATTTTATGCAAAAGCGCAAGCTTTTGAACAAGCCCTTCTTGATAGAAATATTGACTGGAATTTGAATGTTGATGAACGCAGCATTCTTACGCAAAACGTTTTCAGAGAAGATAGGACCCGACCAACCATAATGAGAGCGGCAAGCAACGAATTAATCGTCTCATACGATAAATATATTGACGATTCGTTACAAATTTTACACAAAATTGAATATTATTTGGCCAACGATAAAGAAACGATGAAAGCCAAGCCAGAAGTTTTGCTCGATATAATCGAAGTCAAAGAAGCTATACAAAAAGAAATTAGTGATGTCTTTGATCGCGTCACTTATAAAATATTATGTACCGAACAAGCTAATATGACGTAAGTGCACTCTATAAATGCAATCTAATTTAAATGATAGGCGTAGATACGATTTTCCTATCCATTAAAGTTCACTGGACGCCGTCTCAACAGAATATACCTACAAATGCGACAATTTTCGCATTCATATATGGGGCTTAAAAAATGTTCCTATACGTTTCACTCATTTAGCGTAAGTTTTAAAAAAAAAATTGATATTTATTTTCTGCTTATATAAAGTCGTCCCTCTCTCTCGCTCACATCTTACAGTGAACCCCGCATGGTGGCTTATTTGCATAATTTAAATATTACTTTGCATATACCTATTTCAGTGCTATGTCCTCAATTGACAATACAAGGAATTCATATGGATTTTGATCACATCACTGAATATGCGAAAACTGCTAAACAAGAATTTTTTGTACCATTAGCTCATCTAAATGCAGGCATCCAAGGTCAGCTTGTTGTTTTACATACATAGAAAATCCTTAATTGCTTCATTCAATTGGGGCACACAAAAAAAAAAAAAAAAAAGAAATTCGATTCGAAATCATTATTTATTCTTCATTTAAAGATTTACCCGAATGTTTGGCTAATGAGTTTAAAATGCAACTCGACATTCAAAAAAGAGTACGCAATCAAATTATGGAAAATTATAAAGAATATATGGAAAGATTGACTAAGCAAAAAGAGTCGCAAGAGGCATCACTTAAGCAACGTAAAGCAGAAGAGAATAAACGCAAAACTCCAAAACCGATGAAGCCTTTGCGAGAACCGCAATTCCTTAGAGATGATGAATACCCAGATATATTTTATGAGTTCCTTGATGAAGAAGCCAAACAATATAATAGTTTTATAAACGTTGTTTATAATCCGGCAAATCTAAATTTGAGTAGCGATGAGGTAATTGAATCTTTCCTCTTATTGCTATAATTAAGTGTTTGCATTTATTATACGATTTGTGCGATTTTGTAGATTAATCTTAAGAAATTTTTCATCTTGGGGGGGATTTTTCATTTAAATTTTGTGGAAAGACCGACACATTATGATTTAAAGGATTTCAATATGACATGGCACACGCCCAACAAACAATTACTTAGGGATAAGGATTTCGTCATAAGTCCTCTTCAACCGATATCGATTAGAAGATCTTCTATGATAATTAGATTGAATGAACCTAAACAAAGTCTTCAGCCCGAAGTTGAAGCTCTAAAGGATGAAGTTGACGCCTCTAATCCTTGGTTTGTATTAACATTTTCTTTGCCCGAATGTCTATGTAGTTGGGGTGAACCAATAGCATGTCATTACACCTCGGTTGAAGCAATCGCGGAAGTAGAGCAAGAAGACCAAACAATGCAGGCGCAAGTTGATACTTTGTTAAATATCGGAAAAATTGCGGATGAATCTGAATTTTTAATAGATACGATAGGGGATCGTGTGAAAGCAGCAAAAAGAATATCTATTCGTCTTTCTGATACGAACTTTTTTTCGACATCGGCCGCTCACCTGCGAGCTTCCTTGGCAGAGCAATATTCGATTGAGCGTACAGATGGAATTTTTCATAAAAAAGATTTTGCGCTAAATAATGCTTACACTGTGCGACAATTGCGTTACCTTGAGCAACATTGCGCTCCTCAAATACTATCTTCATACAAATTTCCGAAAGAAATTAGCGAAGAAGCGAATGAAGCGGTACGCCACGCACCTAAAGGAAAAGGCGGCATTTTATTTAAAAAAGCACAATCAGATGTTGGACAAAGCAATCGAGTGTTTACTTATGATGCAATGCAAAACAATCCTGAACGTTTCTTTCCGATTTTCAAACAAGCGAAACCATTATATATCACTAACCACTTGCATTCCTTCCGTGGTAGCTTAAGCGACGAACCCAAAACATTTTATCAATTGGTTAAAACAATAATATTAATTAAAAGACTCGCCCAAGATGCTGTTACGCAAATAATGCAGTTGCCACCGCATGAGCCACAAATGCCTCCTAAAGCGTTCAGAAAACTGAAAATGGACGATGCGGAGAAGAAGAAAAAAACACAAAAACCGGCACTTACATTGCAAACTAGCAAAAGTTTGCTATTGGCATCGTCTCAGATTAAAGTTCAAGAATCGTTTCGGGAACCAATCCGACGAAGAAGCCGAGAACAAGGCCGAGAAACAGCTAAGTCAGCCAGAAGCCAAGGAGAAGTAAGTTTTAGGGAGAGTGACGAGTGTACCGAAGAAGCATTGAGCTCATTAGACACAATTATTGATGGTGGAATGAAAAATACTACCGTTATTCGATATAATCATTGGACCACACAACATATTAGGCGGCAAACTTTCCTCAAAGAAGAAAGAAAATTCGTGATTGAAACGGATAGGCTAGGTATGCGCTTAGTATAGACACAGCAATTCCCTATATATGCATACGTCATGAATGTTAATATTTCTCTCATTAGGTTATATAGGTTTTGCCTGCAAACGCTATGAACATTTTCCATTCAAATTTTGGTCTCTGCAGCCCAGTGGAATAAATGAGAACGAAGTGATATTCACCTTAGAAACTCAATATGTAAAATGTGTCTTGTTTATAAGTGGAGAGGGTATAAGTGGCTATGTTACTGAGCCTTCGAAAAGATTTGTACGCGATCCTAAACTGTATTTGTATATCAAGAAACCGATTAATGATTTTAAAGAATTGAGAAAACGTTTCAGAGACAAAAATCTTAATATATTTGCTGATCATGATGCTTGCTTTTATATAGAAAATGGTAGTTTTTCGGAAAAACATTTAGCCATGGAAATGCATACTTATTGTTGTATGGCTTTACATTGCACCAAAATGATATACACATATAGCAAATGGAATGGTTTGGCTAAACGACGTGACATAATTTTACATTACGTTCATTATAAAGATAATCCCGACAATACCGTATTACTTCATGTAACGCCTGAAGAGACAACTTTCGTTGAGGTAAGCGAACTTTGCTCAGACACTGTGGAAGAAGTTTTATTGGCTTACACTCTCACATGGCGCAATGTAAATGTAAGGGTCATACCGTATTGCTACGCTATCTTACATATATAAAAATAATTTCTCTCCTTTTACTGCATGTTTTCTTCAGGTTTATTGTGACTTGCATCAAACGATTTGTTCCATGTATCAAACGGCTTATGAATCACGCTGTAAAGACTCGAAATTAATTTGTTGCATAAGATCGCTACTTCAAGCAATAAGACCATTTAGCTTCTCATGAAGTCATGCTATTGTATGCTATTAGATGCAAATGTATTACTACATTAATAAAACTTGAATTCTGAGTACAAAATAGTAATCTTAAGGACTAATTGGATAACGAGGGTTTCGATAAACCCAAAGAATATTTGTGCTATGGAAGCAAGAAAGCAATGAATGTTGATTGAACTGAAAACATCGCAGAAGACTGCGTTGTAAAGACTATTGCGTAGATTGGGGGGTGTTCTTCAAACTTAATGATAATTTTAAAAAGCCTTTTGTAAGACAGAAAATAATATAAAATACTAAGGTGTTGCAGTTGGAATACTTTCTATTTTATTTTATTCTTTTGCGACTACATTCAGGGATATATTCAATTCCTCCTCCTTTTTCTTCTTCTTCTTCTTCGTCTTCTTCTAAAAAACTGGTAGTCGCCTCCCTTTTTCTAGCTTGCCACGCTCACCACCCACTTTTCAATTCCTTTTTTTTGTATAACGTAACCAATCGCTTACTCACTTTGACAAGAAGATACCAAACTAAGTCTGTATGACGACTGATCAACTGATTTTTCAATTTATATCAACAACCGCTTAGCGAATATCAAATCTTCAGCTTATCGCATCTTTAAAAGATATTTCATTTCGGAACGGTGCTATTCGTTGCCCAACTCTCTCACTCACAAGATACTCTTATTCACTCGCGTACTCCTTCCTTATCATGTTGAACGTGAGTATATTGCATTGTAGCTTTAGCCTCACGGCACCCGATGCATGCCCGACGTACAACTAGTTAATTAGGTAAGAGATAACTGACGGCCCCAAGACTTAGGACAACAGTCATAGAAATGTGCTCTACTGAAACTCCTAAGGTACCTAAGGAATAGCAGAAATGCGTATGAGCCATTTATCTCGCAACGCTGGTTAGTGTCGAAGCCTACGCAACATTGTTTCGTTTAATGTCCTCACGAAAATTAGATGACCCACAATCGTTACGATGCTTCTTGCTTCAAAGGATTGTACCCAATGCTCAGGTAAGGGGGCATTCTCTTAGGTGAAGTGCATCATGTTTATTGGGGCCATCGATATTTGTTGGCATCCTGACTTCCGTGGATACACACACTTTTCAACTTATCGTCTATTTGACTTACGCAAAATTTTATACAGCTTTTGGTGATCTCATACTGTACGCAGAGGAATCCACTCCTGTCTTTAAACCTCCTATGTATTTCGGAATGGCATTCAATACATTACCCTTTGTGGAGAAAATACGCTTTATATATAGAAGAGAACAACACAGCCCAGCTGCCACTCTATACCAGCCCTTTACTACTTCTTAGTACCACAACGACTAGTTATATAGGGATAGTAGTTTGACAGACTGCTTAACAGAGAACTATATATGGAAAGAAATATATGCTTTTTTTCATAAAAGAAAAGGGTAACTTTTTCCGAAGCTGTTGGCAGGCTTCTAAGAGAAACACTGCTTGGCAGGCTATAATAATAAGCCATGAACTTGAGCAGAGTTAAACTTATGAACAGTTCTTAAACATAAGAACTGTAAAGCAAACAGTTGCGTTTATAGTGAGTGTTTCGGTGCGTCTATTGTCCTTGGAAAACTCGCATAGTATGCATGTAAGTCAGAAGGGAACGGGGGAAGGGAAAGGCATATAAAGTAGCCACGGTCTGACAGGTTTGTGTTGTGTATATTTTATGCAATTACCGACTTAGCGCCCACAATAGCTACGCCCATGAACACCGACGACGAAAAAGCCTTAATAGTCGTAATATACCTAACTGAAATGTAGTGTGAACCCTATATAGTACAATCCAAAGACTTAGAGTCAATTACTTTTATGATCAACTGATTCATTTGTCACACTGTGCGCTATCGTATGTTAGTGGCGAACTAAAGCACATTGATACGCAGAAATAATCATAGTTAGCGATTGGCTTACTCAAGCATTCTTTTCAAGATTTCACACAAGAATACCTTTTCTAAGAAATACCCCCAAAGATATAGTTATAGTTAATCTAAGTTTATGTGAAAGCTCGAAAGTAAATTTAAAATTATATACTTTCTGAAACACCCAATGATCTTTCGTCGTATCAATGCTACATAAAGTTGGTTTAGCTAAATAATTTCGTTTGAATTTTTGTCAGTTTCAATTTTAGTTTCTTTCAGAGAGGACGAAATATTATTTTAGTTAGTTTATATATACAAATATATGTATATTTTTTTTTGCTTTTTTTGAATATTGCGGTCATATACAAACCATGCAGAAGCAAAGAAAACAACTTACGCAGAAGCAAAGTAAACAAGCTGTGCCGAAACGAAGCAGTCGTGCGGGAAATGTTTCAAAAAGCCATCCGATAACCAAGGTTTATAAACTTTTAACGCCCGAGGAAAATAAGACACGTCATGAAAGGTATATAAGTCGCTTAAATGAATTGAAATTAATCAGTAACATTATGAACGGTAAGCAAGCTTCTCTGTTTTTTCTGGCGATGTAATAAATATTTATGACCATTTTTGTGTCCGTAGAGTCCACCTGGCAGGTAGAGAAAATAGATAAATTGCAAACGATTTTAGTTCAATGGAAAAAATATGCAAACTGTGATAAAATACCTGAGCATTACCCGACAAACTTAATACGCTCTTTCTACTTTGAAGATCGGTTCCGCGAAAATGAGTGTGTATTCGAGAGCATGCGTCGTAATTGGCCCCATTATGATTGCAATATTCTCTCACAAAATATTTCCCGAAGACAGAAGGCAAACAATTTGCAAAAAAATATATTGGCTCCACATTACGATAAATCTATTGATGAGAAGCTAAAAGTTTTACGCAACATTGATAAGTTCTTGGACGACGATAGTGAAACGGCAAAAGTTACAGCGGAACAACTTCGAAACATTGCTGATGTGAGGGTCTTAACTGAACAGGAAATTTGCGACGTATTCGATCGCTTTACCTATAGAATAATATCTGCCGAAAATATTTACATGAAGTGAGTTAACAGAGAAAGGGAAAAAGAGAGAGAGGGAGAGAGAAAATAGCTATTAAGTCGAAAGTTATTCGTGTTTTATTTGTTATCTTTTAAAGATCACTCGATCCTATAACTTCGGAATTTTGCTATTCATGCGCCAACTTCGATATACACATATGGAGTTTAAAAAATGTTCCGATACGTTTTGCTCATATGCAGTAAGTTCTTAAAACGAAAGAAGAAAGCAAAGATAACGAAAAAAACGACTTTATTTATTAATGCCATTTTTCTGTCCGACTTATAGAGAGCCTCGCCTGATTGCCAATTTGCATAAGATAGATCTTAAATTGCACATACCCTTTTCAGCTCTAAGCCCTCTGATGACAATACAAGGTATTCGTATGAACTTTGATAATATAAGTAAACATGCGAAAAGTTTTAAACAAGAAACTTATCTACCGTTGGAAACACTAAATGCTGGTATTTATGGTCAGTTTAAAAAGAGTAATTTCCTCTTCCGTTTAACTTAACTAGCAAACACGCATTATTAATTTGCTTTGCATTAAAGATTTAAGAGAATGCTTGTTAAATGAATATAAAATGATACTGGATATACAGAGAAGAGTTCGGAATGAAATAGAAGAAAAATATCAAAAATACAAAGAAGACCTACTTAGATATATGGAATCTAGATTGCACACGCAAAGAGGCCTAAAAGCAAATAAAGTTATACGGCCTTTCAGATCTAAAGAGCCGCAGACTTGCGCAGATGATCAATATCCCGATGTTATGAATGATTTTCTTGAAGAAGAGCACAATCAATATCTGGGTTTCATAAATGTTATGTACAACCCTCGAGCGTTAGACCTAGAAAGCGATGAGGTGACATATAAGCGATTAAACAAATTATTGAAATCTCTTTCTATGTATCTTTCACATTCTCATTAATCTTAATTACAGATAAATCTTAAGAAATTTCACATATTAGGCGGTATTTATCAGTTAAATTTGGTGAAAAAGCCAAAACAAATTAATTTTTTCCAAAAATCTAACATGATCTGGCACTGCGAAGGACAAAACTTGGTTGTGGAAAATGATTTTCGCGTACATAAGCTTAGTAGTACCGTTATTCCTGAGGCCTTGGCACGTTTTACGCGACTTGAGCGCATGTCAAATACCTCTGTGATTAAGCTCGGGCAGAGCAGAAGGAGCACACACATAGAAGATGAGCCTGTGGAGACTGAAGAAGTTGAAGCAAGTAATCCGTGGTTTGTGCTAACATTTTATTTGCCTGATTACCTTTGCTGCTGGGGTTCACCAATGGCATGTCATTATGAATCGGTAGATGAAGATTTGCCAGTTGAAAAAAAAGAAAATTCGCGGGAGAATATGGTCAAGTCACTTATAAAACTTAGTGATGATGAGAATGAAGCGCCAATAGAGCTAAGCCCTGAAGAAAGACAAATATTGGAGTTACAGGACATACTGCGTAAAAGAATGCGCCTATCCCGATCCCTGTACGCCAGCGCTCCATCAATGACCCGTTTGTACAATATGATATCTTTTAGTATGGCAAACGGACAAACAGCGCTTCAGGCCATACGCGATTTTAAGTTGAATTCATTTACCTTATCGCAGTTTCATAATCTGCAGCGATTTTGCGTGCCTCTGCTATTACCCTCATATCAATTCCCGAAAGAGAAAAAGGAAGAAGTGTTCCGCGCGCAAAAAAAAAGAGCTTCAGTCCGTTCATCTCAACCCACTAATTCGCTAGAAAACGACAATAATTTGAATCATTCTTATATATTCGACCCCAATCTAAAAAATCCTGAACGATTGTTTGCTATCTACGGCGAAGCGGAACCTGTGTTTATTGTTAAATCTCTCCATGACATAGATTACGGTGCTAGCGCACACAGTGAACCCAAAACCTTCTATCAATTAATTAAGGCATTGATGGCAATGAAAAAAGTAATTCAAAACCACGTAAGTAATTTAATGTCCGTAACGCCGCATAAAACAGAGTCAAATATTCAACGAATCAAAGCAACGATTCAAAAAAGAATGTTAACATTTGAACCAAAAAGTAAAGAGACGACATCGCCGGTGGTAAAACCATTAACATTGAAAAAATCAGGATCAATGCGAGCGTTGTCTGCAAAACAAACCTCGAAAGTAAATTTGATAAACGCTACAGCGGACGATTCAAGCAGTGATTTATCTTCCATTGCTACTAATGCTACTGGTATGTCTACTATTTCTAAAGATGCCAAGGAAACCAACGTTATACCTTACACCCATTGGACCACAAAATATATCAAAACTGAAAGATTCTTCAAGGCAGAGAGAAAATATGTGATCGAAACCGATAGATTGGGTGTGTGTTCAGAAATATTAAGAAGTGCTGCATATCGAGCATATATCTTAAATAAGAATATTTATCTTCTTAGGTTACATCGGATTTGCCTTTAAAAGATACGAACATTTTCCTTTCAAATATTGGAATTTACAACCTAACGAAGCTGAGTAAGCCCAATTTGCGTATTAAACGCGGGAGGAAATAATTTGTTGATTTTTTTCTCCCTTTTTCTCTCTCTCTCTCTCTCTTTGATTTGATTACTAGTCCTAATAACGAAGTAGTCCTGACTATAATAACTCAACATGTCAAATGTGTATTACAAGTGAGCGGCCAAGGCGTACGTGGATATGTTACGGATTATATGCACGGTCAACAATATTTAGCCAATCCTAAAATGTATTTGTTTATCGATAAACCGATCAAAGATTATACAGAATTGAAGAGACTTTTTAAAGAAAAAAATCTGAATATATTTCCCGACATCGATGCTAGCTTTTATGTAGAAAATGGTTATTTTTCTGAAAAGCATTTGGCAATGGAATTGCACACTTACAGTTGTATGGCAGTACATTGTACTGAAATGAAATTTACTCACTGCCAATGGAATTGTTTGGCCAAGCGACGTGATATAATTTTACAAGCCGTTCAATGGAAAGACAATCCGGATAATACCGTACTCATGCATGTCACACCCGAAGAGACAACTTTTGTTGAGGTTAAAGAGATGTGTACGGAGGAACGTGAAGAAGTTAAATTGTCATATACGTCTACATGGCGAAATATAAACGTAACGGTCTTTGCTTTCGAAAAGTGTTTCCATTTCGATCTACAAATCTTTCATTTATTCTTAGATGTCTTATGATTTGAGTCAAGCTATTTGTTCCATGTATCCATATGCTATGGACTTACGATGTAGAAATGTACATTTAATATCCTGCCTGAAATCGCTTTTAACGGAAATACGACCTCTTAGCTTTTCATGAGATCCAATATTGTATTCACTAAAATATTTAGGCAATATTTTTTTACTAATAAAATCTATTGTTATTGAGAAGTGTAACGATTACCTTTTCTTACAATTTCGACTGAAAATTGTTGCTTTCCAAAACAAAACAAAAAAATCCAAACATAAAATTATATAATATTTAGCTCGGCCGTGATCGCATAAAATTCATTAACAATTTAAAAATTACATATAGATGGAGGCATATGTGTGCAAGTAGAGGCCTTTTTTTTAAACAAAATTAACTCCAAGCATAACCATTTCCTGGATTCTGTTATACCTCTAAGATGATTATCGTTTCTTCTGCATAATGGTTCTGAGCAAAAATTAATGGAAAAAAAGTCGAATTGGAAATGCGATTCAATACTATAAGCGATAAGCGTAAGGCAGGGGAACGCTTTAAAAAACTAGCTTAAAATATCAGTCCAAAGATTTTTATTGTTTCGCATACCCCATCTGTATAAGTATACCACTAATAATTTGGTTAAACGTGTCGTATGGTAGCATTGAATATTTCGAATTCGGATTCCACCGAATATTCAGCAACGGGTGTAAAATTTGCTTATTTTGAACGGCTTAAAATATGCATGAGATTATAGAGATTTCAGTTTCTTTATTTTTGATAAAGCGGTAAAAAAACTTAAGTCCTAAGACGCTTACATCACGAAATGATATTGCAAACGACATTTTCCTAGTGATTGTGATTTAAACTTACAGAGTCATGTGCATTTACAATAACACAATAGTAAAAAGAAGATGTGTGAAGAGTATGTAAAGAAACAATTGTTATGCACGTATGTATGTATTTTGTGGAAGTAATTATGAAGTTTATAAAAATATTTATGTGTATTTATGTTGCTTTGTATGTTTTTGTTCTAGTCAGAGAGCAATAAATTAAAAATACAAGAATAGAGTTGTTCTTCTCTTACACTGCAGTCCTTTAGGTTGCTGTTGTTATGTTTTGTTGTTTGGCTTAAAACAGCTGTTCAGCGTTTATGTTTCATCGAAATATCAATTGCTCATCGAATTGAAACATTTCCGCTTTCTCCCAATTCTATACGTCACTCTGTTTTGCGTTAGCGTTGGTAATGTAAGCGCCATTAACATGACCGTTTTGCATGGGGATCTTACCGTTTGTGAACATTACCGCCGTTTGAGCAGAATTGCCATTTAGATGAGCTACCAAAGGATTTTTAGTAGCTTCGGCTGGTGGTGTCGTCAGGGGTGGCGTTACCGGTGAGGGCTTTATCAATTCTAATTTGTCGTCGGTGCTGCCCTTTAACGGATTTTTAACTAAACCCCGAAGTTCGGTCGAAGGATGCGGCATTGCATAGCGTAATTTCTGCCAGAACCACGGATCGCCCCACTTCAGATAGGTATTTGTTTTTAAGTAAGCTTGCAGATGGCTTTCCAATTTGTCAATATCTTCTACTAATCCGCCTTAATCCATTCGACAATCGTCACCTGTATGAGCAAGGTAAACGTGTATTTGCGGAATCATTAAATGCGGAATTTTCGTACCAGTTTGTGTTATTATGCTTTAAAGAAAGTGCCTGTTTTTTTTTTTCTTCCTGGTAATAAAAACTAGTATAAAAAGTAGTGAGCCCACTTATGAAGAGCATTACGACATAGCTCGTTCTGACGGATTTTGCCCTTCTGAAGGATTTAGTATTTCTTAAACGACATAGACTAGTAATGTTGAAAAGATTTAAGCATATAAACATTTTTCCTACTACTCGGACTGTGAACAACAATAATATGCTGCCGGCATATATGAACAGTTATTTTTATACTTATATTTTGCACCTTTTATATCTGTCCTCTATATGTACATATAGTATACGTACGCCACGTAATCAACAGTAAGGATGGTATAGTTTTTTGTATTTTTTTTTTTCAAACTTTTATTTTTTTATCGCATGTTGTGCTTTTTTAATCATTTGTTGTTATGACTTTAGAAAACGGGGAGGAGTTGTACTTGAATATATATGGGAGTTCGGGAAAATTGTGTTTAAACAAAGGGAGTTACCCTTAGCTCAACTCATCACGGCGTCTTGTTGTTAATCCGTTCTTTCGCTAATTTTTTGCTAATTGTTGCTAATCTTTATACGAGTCGGCAGCTGCGTCAAAAGGCAGGTTAAGCGTCGTAATTGTATCTTGGGTTTTTCCTTTCCTTCCCAGATTAATATAAAAATATTTATTAGTTGGAAGTCTTTGAAGTAATAAAAGAAGACGTCACTTAATGCTTAACGATATCAATCCGTCATCGCTAATCCATATATGATTACAAAATAACAAAACAGAAGTTTACTAAAGTTTGCTAAAATTTCTCTTAACAAGTAAAGTTCAATCAATTTATTTCAAATATTTACTAGTGACAAGCAGATACACCACGCAAAAGCCTTCCAGTTATTGCGCCGGATGCTCCTCATCATATGCGAGATTCTTTCGAACGTGTATTTATTATTTTCTATTTTCTTAACTGCTTTCATTTTATTTCTTCGCTTCTTCGTTCACTTGCAACGAAGTTCATGCAAACCCTTCTATACTACGATGTAAAGAGTGAATGTTGTGTAATAATATTTTAACACACCTTAAAATCTCGATAAAATATTTTCTATTGTCGCAAAATAAATGACATAAAATAATGTTTGCTTAATATCCTTTACAACCACCTTTACTTGTTATTGTCTATTCTATTCAAAGTTGTTATCACTAAAAATGAATCTTTATTTTTTACTGCTTCCCTTCAACTTAGCTTCTATGAGTCTTCTCCTGATAGCTAATTATTTATGTACGTATATATACATGTGTGTGTATGTGAGCTTTTTCTTTAGTTCATTTACCTACATATCCTTGTAAACATATATATGCGTAGTTTTTAAAAAGAAATGCTGCAAACATTTTCACAGATCTTATCAAATTTTCATATTCATCGTCATAGATTGTGGTATACTAGTTATGTCCGAATACATGCGATAGTCAAAAATACATATTAGAGAACCTTTAATATAAGCATGGGAATATTCGTACAAGCCTTTTTGAGTCGAATTAGTCCCGCTAGTATGTCCGTCCGTCGTTCATCCTATGAAGAAAGACACCTGAGATTTAATTTTATTCAAAAATCTTCATCGGAACACTCAGGAAATTTAGTACGTCACTTAAAAAGTTCGTAGCATAACACGTAGATATCGACATTGTTGACTCATGTCAATGATGTTAGCTGATGCGTCCGCCACTGCCTCCCTAAGACAGCTGGTGATTTAAGCTAATGGTGGGAATGTAATGAAATTCTGTCACATACTATCTAATAATCATATGGACTCTTCAACCGTCCTCGTATGTCACACTACACCATTCTACGAACTTATTGAGTGAGATTTATATTGTTAACGTTATTATTATGATATTTAGCCCGTGAAATAAATTTTTAGACCATAAATAGGCATAACATTTTGAATCACTACCAGCCGAAGAGAATAATTTAAAGTCTCAAGCTTACGCCAAGCTGTTCCACAAATGAGAGTACATTCTTCAAATTGGTTGATCTTTGGACATCGATAAGAGTAAAGAATTGCAAAATTTACGAAACGCATGCTTGGGCATATTAAATCTCTTGATGGGTATAGAAATTGTAAACTAAGACAAATAACATTTTCAGGACGCAATTGAGAACAACAGGTTTTACTATTCGCTTTAGAGATTTTTTGATTCACGAGAGATACATATTTTTTTTTTTTATCTTGCAGGCAGTAACGATGTTTGATATCTTGCCTGTAATTTATATGAAAGCAATAAAATGATTTAAATGAGCGTAAAATCATTAAATTAAGGATGAGTTCCAGGTGTAAAAAGTAAATTTTTGGTGAATATTATATTTTATTAGTATGCGTTGCTTGCCTAATGCTTAATGTTTAAAATTTCCCTCAGCAATGCTCTATAGAAAAAATGTCAACCTTAGCCACCGGTACCACAATTTCAACTCATTATAACTTACTTAGGGAGATTCATTGGACGACTATATCAATACTATTCAATAACTAACTACGGCTTGATCGGAGAGAGTTATTTTTCCAACACAACTCATTCTTCGAATGCGCAATCATTTCTAAGCTTTCAAAATTATGCTTTATGCAGAGAGGTACTACTTACTCTATATCGCCGCTTAAATGGAAAAGAGAAACATTTATATATCATAAGGTGGTATACTAGAAAAACAGTTTGAATTTATTAGTTGAAGTGCAATATTTTATAAAAGCGTAGATTTAAAATTTTATAATAGTTATTGTTATCTTTAGGCTCCCATGTTAGCCAACAGGTTGTTAACCTTTGAATTGATGTTGCCTACAAGTCAGTCGATGACTAATTCCATGTTTTTTTTTTTTCTTATTTCCCAACCATCTCACATATTCACGATCCCGCGGAAGTTGTTTGATTGATATCTAAACAATAAAAGAAACGTTATAAAGTGCTTGTAGAATTCAACTTTAAATATTATGAGTACGATCAGTACATACATAAAATTCTTGCCTCGAATAGAAAACTGAAACGTAAAAAGTATTTAGGTGATTATAATTAGTTGTATAGACTTTTTAATCAAACACCGCCGCACACACATCCAAATAAATATCCCATTATCTGCTCCGAAGTTGAATGATCGGTCGATCGGTCAGCATATAAAAAGAAAATAATATTAACCTAAAATTTGAAAAATTTTCTAGGACGCAATGCCGTTACTGATCGCTTATTGAGTCTCCTGTATCTCTCCTCTACAAGAAAAATGCATAAACGAAGAAAGGAAAAATATGTCTAACTGCGCACTTTACGAATTTAAGATATGTTTTTTTCTTCTTCTTTTTATGTGAAAGCTTATATTTATTCTTTTTCAAGCATTTTATGATGTGTCATGCGATTACAATTTCGATGCCAATTTTAAGTTTTTAGTTTGTATGTTTTCGGATATGTGAACAGACAGACAACAAGCATACATATACCGGTTAATCTGGAATAATGTATCTCCCTCTTAGTTTGTGCATATGTGTATGCAATTTAAGTTAGCTGCAGAAACGAAGATAACAGCAAAGTAAGCAGAAGAAGACCGTAGTTGTTGCCCTAAGTCTTAAATACCAAACAACATAAAAAAAACCAGTTTTTTTTTTCTTTAATTACAAGCATGCGGAGTCATCCAATTGGAACAATTTTGAAAGAATGGTTATTTATATGTGGTTTCAACAGGCTCTTGTAGTTATTAATAAATGAAAAGTTTATATATATAGGTAGTATTTATTATTTATTCATAAAAATAATTAGAAGAATACTCTTCTCTCTAAGTAAGTAACCTTAGTCTTCTTAATTAAACGCTATAGTTATTTGCGCACGAATACATGCCCCCTACGGAATGCTGCTGGTATATTAATTTTGTGAAAATATTGCCAACAATCAGAGAAATGCTTCAGAAGACGTATAAAATGCATATATTCTTAATATAACAATGTCCGACTGTCCGTCTATGTGTGATGGACCTACTTCACGAAAAGTGAGATTTGGCGCCGTTTCAAATCCATTAATAACATTATACGTTGTTGCCCACTGTTTGATATCGAAAATGGCGCAAATCGGTCAAGGAACACGTCTACAAACTGAGAACATTTCTCCTCTTTGATTTATTTGCATGCTACTTATAAATAGCAATATATACGATTGTAAAAATTTTCACATATATTCCATTGATGATCGTACCGACCGGGAAAAAGGGGAAATCAGCCACGCTCACGGTAGATTATAAAGCATCAAAATTGGAAGTTTTATTTCTTGTAGTTTTGTCTAAACTAGAGATGCTAAGTATTCGGATAGAGTGGACAAAATTTTTCTCATTTATTGCATTGTGTTCCATTTTGGACTTTAGACCATTGCACACAACATTCGGCTTTTATATATCGAGATTTCGTTAGCCACAGCTGACTGTACAGAGTAATTAAATGAAAATGCTTTTGTTGAGATTTCAGAAAATGAACCTTTCTTTTGTTTAGCCACTTTGTACAATGGAAAAATTCAAGTGATTCTCGCTTATTATTGTCATGTTACAGGCATTGGATGATCGATAAGAAGAAGTCCAATAATTTTTTCCTGACTCATTCGCAAGCGATCGCTTACGATTGTGTCCTGATAAGTGTTAATGCACAGAATACTTGGAGAAATTGTCAATGAATTGTGTTATTACGGAATCGGTTTGGACGGTGCGTTTTTCTGGCATCGCCAATACCATTATCATCACTCTTTTAGAATTTCATTCGAGTGAACTTGCTCGGGTTCGAGGTAGTTTCTACAACGTGGCTCAAGTAGTATCAAGTAGTAGAAACTTGCCTAACTCAATAATCCACAATTAAAAATGAAATTTTCTTTTTTTATACATGTGTGTGTCATATAAATGTTATATATATATATAAAATATATATATAATTATATAAAATTCTTATTGCCTGTAAATGTATTATGGACGAACTTTAAACTTTACAAATTTCATCATTCATCGTATTTTTGAAAATAATTTCCTTCTATATATTTCAGATCTTGTATATAGAATTTACTAATTTTTAATTGTATAAGTTATTCAATTCATGTCCATCCATCAATGCAATTCTTATAAGTCTAGAATTTATGGTCTTGTAATGTGTTCGCAGTAAAAGTAAAAACTAAAGCAAACATTCGTTTATTTCAAAATGCATTTGTATCAGTGCACAGTGCACAGTGCACAACGCACAGGCTTGCACTGTATTCATGTATAATACACGTGTATGGTGTCATTTCCGTTTATTTATTCTATCGTATCCGGTGTCCAACGGCACTGACTGAGAACATAACCTCAAACTCACATAACATCAGTTAGCCATTGTATTATTTTCATGTTGTAAAAATAAAATAGTCATTTGCCCTTTTGCCCGACAGACCATTATAGAATGTATTTTATACTCTGTTTCATTTTTATTTTACTCTTTTTTTTCCATTTATACATTTATGTACACATATACATGTGTATCCATCAAATGATGCTTTTATCGTTTATCGTTCGATGTGATTGCATTATATACAAACCTTAATATACATATATACATATATATATATATATACGTGTTTAACTTTGAGTAAATTCCGAGGCATGCACAATTACTAACTACATAAGTTTACATTTCGACACTACAGTATTTTTCACTTACTAGTCGCCAGTTTTAAGAGTAGTTTTTACGTTAATTTTTTATTTAATTTAAGAATTTTCTTTCAGTTACAATTCCCACGCCGAACGTCTTGATATTGAGAGTTGTCAGCATAATGATAATCGGCCCCATATAGCAAAACTCGCCTAGGCAACGTTAACAGCAGTAATTTGGAACATACACAACGTATAGTGGACGTTACTTCTTTAGGTTAACACTGGTTAGAGTCAATGACTTGTAGTCCATTTAAGCAGGACCTCAATTCTCATGACGATATTCGAAATGTAGGCACAGCTTCAATACGTCAATGCAGCTGGAAATTCCTATTCGGACGAAAACGTAGAAGAAATGGTGGCTTGTCTTAGATAAATGCATTGAAAACTCGTTTCCTGCATTCCCTTTGAAATTTTGAACTATTCCTTGATAAAAAGAAAAAAACCCGAGAATTTATTTGCGCACCTAAAGTTCCCGTAAAAAGTAAGTCTTTGCAGGGAAACAAGATATTATTTTCATTATTATTATTATTAATTTAGCCAGAGACAAAAATGCTAAGAATAAAGTCTCAAAGCAGTGGCATTTTAAGGCTATAGGATTAGTTGAAAACTCTACCGCACTTGAGATTTGAAAGCGCGACTATTGAGTAGTTAGTCGAGATACTTTCCTTTCGACCACTCAGGCGCATGGTAAAATAAATTTTTGGTATTTGGTGATAAACACTAAGAAATAGGCGACATAGTGCAGGGTGTTCCCAAGGCGGCAGGGTGTTCTCTGTTGCCTGATTTTCAGATAGTTTCAGTTAGCCTTCGATTTTTTTTTCTTTCTTGTTACTCCTAAAAATGGGGGCGGTACAGGCATTTTTGCCCGGAATGATTTTCTTCTGAAAACAACGGGTGCCGCCTGTTCCATTTTAGGCGATAAAATTTTTCCTATTCCGCATAATTATTTTCAACGATAGTATGGTTGATATCGAGAATCGTTATATTCTTCTTCTTCTTTAGTTACTGAAATCTCGATTGGCCTATCAGTTCGATAATGCGTTTGGAGAATTGGCTACCTTTTCCTTCCTTGTTGCATTTCATCATCATTGAAGGTAAGAGAATAATGGGTGTTTTAGTTTCGTGGTTAACCATCCTTCACATGCGAAATTAATGCCCAACATAAGTGCTAAGGCGATTATTAGCTAAGAAAATGTCATGATTGAAATCGAAGAACATAATTCGCTGTATGTTTAATTATAGTTGAGTTTTTTGTAGCACGCACACACATCCGCACATCGGTATGGACATAATCTTATTAAAGCGCGTGCAAACATTTGCTAGCTTTGCCAGCATCAACTGGGCTACAAATTTCTATCTTTTTTTTTTTTTAAGTTTCAAACAATCTCCAAGGTGTAGAACGTCTATACAAACATCCTCACTTAGTTAGGAATTACTGTGAACATTTACATCAACTTTGATCCTTGCGAAAGCGTAGTTATTTTTCTCTAGTAGAAAACCAATTGACGTCTGTTAAGTTGTGCACGCTATGCATTCGATTTAAAATTCCACATTTCGAGAATATTTTGCAATTTATCTGATGTGTCTACGCGTATTATTATTAATTTCGTTTGATTTTCATCACGACCACATCATACGCTTTTAAGTGTCCGATGTGCACAATCATTAAAGTTTTTAAAGCTTGAACCACCCTTCTCCCAGAAAATCTCATTTATTCTTTTCAATAATTTATCATAATATTGCAGAAGAAGAACATTATTTCAAATTGCTATGGGATGTAAAGATTTATCAAATCCTATGAATAGCTAAATGGTCGTATTTCGCTAAGAAGCGATCTCAAGCAGCAAATTAACTTTGAATTACGGCAACGTAAATCGAGAGCATTAGGATATAGTGAACAAATAGTCTGATGTAGATCACAGTAGGGCTAAGCAAAAATAATACAGAAATGAATTCATCTACGCAGGACACTATGACATTTTACGTATACATGCTTACATTAATATTGCGCCATGTAGGGATAAAAGCCAAGTTAATGTCCTCATAATTAATTGAGCACAACTCTTGTATCTCAACGAATGTCGCCGCTTCAGGGGTGACATGAATGACTACCGTATTTTGAGGATCATCCTGATATTGCACATATTTTAAAATAATATCACGTCGTTTACTCAAACGATTCCATTCACTAAAACCGTATTTAATTTGAGTGCTGTGAAGGGCCATACAGCAATAAGTATGCAATTCCATAGCTAAATGCTTTTCAGAGAAATAACCATTTTCGATATAAAAGCGTGCGTCATGCTCGGCAAATATGTTAAGATTTTTTTCCTTGAAACGTCGCTTGAATTCCTCATAATCCTTAAGCGGTTCATCAATAACCAAATACATTTTGGGATTACGTATATACTTTTTACTAGGATCAGTGACATAACCACGTATACCTTCTCCAGTTATATATAAGACGCATCTGACATGTTGGGTATCGAGAGTAAAAACCACCTCATTTGCTGGACTACCACCACCACGAGGAAGATGAAAGGAAAATGCTACAAAAGCTTTCTTTATTATTTTCAAATTTTGCTCTTACTTGGTTTCGCTAGGCTGCAAGTCCCAATATTTGAATGGAAAGTGCTCATAGCGTCTAAAAGCAAAACCTATATAACCTAGTAGAGAGGAAAGAGAAAGAGAGAAAAGAGAAAAGAGAAAAGAGAGGTCAACATCAATCATTAAAAATGTATTTTTCTGGGCTCTCCTGGGTTATTATACGTGTTTAACGGAAAGAAGGAGAAAATCAAAATCTTATGATACGAAATAGAAAAATAGACAACGCGTTTAGGTATTACGATATGATTTCCGCTTTCCTTGCACCTACCCAATCGGTCAGTTTCGATAATGTATTTATTTTGTGCTTTATCAAAACTTTGCCTTTTGATATACTTTGTGGTCCAGTGTGAATATGTAATAGTTTTAGTCTTTTGAGTATCGTCCTCCTTTTTGATAGCGGCGGAATCCTTTTTATCAATACTCTCTTCGCTGGACGTGGTGTCCTCCCAGTCTGCGAGTCTCTCCACTCGTCGTGGTTTTCCCGCCTGCATTTTGAGACCTCCAATTGTTCCCCTGCGAGATGCTCTGGCGAAAAACGGACTAACCGACGACCTGCGTCTGGCGGCAAGTTTGACAGATGCTCTAGAAGATGATTTTGTAGATGGTCTTGCTACTTGCCTTACGGATGATCTGACAGTTGTTCTAACAGATGCTCTGGCAGCTGGACTTGTTGATGCCCTCGAAGGTGCACGAGAAATAATGGCTTTAGAGGGCGCTCTAATAGAAGGTCTAATAGTCGCCTTAGTAGATCGACCACGTCCTTTTCTATCTGGGCTTGCTCCTGCTTTTCCTAGTTTTTTTTCTTTCCTTCTCTGTTTCTCAAGTTTTTTTTGCCGATAGGTTTGAAAATCTATTGCGGGTTTATGCGGTTCCAATTCCAATATATGTCGTACGTTAAATTGAAAAAGTCGTTTTACTAAAGTTAACGTTCTGACTAATTGGTAAAACGTTTCTGGTTCCGAAGGTAAGTAGCCCTGAAACTCTCGTAAATGGTTAGCAATATACAAATCTTCTGTTTTATCAAAGAACATGTATAAACGTTCCGGATTGTTTTGCATTTCGTCGAAGGTAAACAAACGGGTCGATTTTTCTTCGAGCTCGTCAATGTCGTCCCTTTTGCGTGGAAGAATAGTCGTGCCCCTGCGTCGACTACGTAATGCTGCCTGGATTTCCTCTTCTTTAATTTCCTTTGGAAATTTGTATGACGACAAAAGATGCGGCACACAATGCCTTTGAATGTTACGCACTTGGGCAATGTTAAAGTTTCGCTTCAAGCTAAAATCATTAAGATAAAGGACCCCATCTTCTTCATAGTGATGCGGTTCCTCTTTCCTCATCGACAAGCGCAGACTCGTAGCTGAAGGGGCAAAAAAGTTCGATCTAGATGGTACGAGAGACATACCTCGTGCCACTAGAATGCTTCCCATATTAATATCATCGGTCAAAATTTTCGCAAATGCGGAATCTCTGTCTTGAAAAAGTTTTGTTTGCCTCCGAACTTCTTCGGAAGTTCTTGCTTCTTTTGTAGCGTCGACAATTTCTTCAATCAATTCATAGTGACAGGCTATTGGTTCACTCCAATAGCATAAGTAGTCTGGCAATTTAAATGTCAACACGAACCACGGATTTTCCGGGTCAACACTTTCGGCTAATGCCCCTGTTTCAGTAGATGTCGCTTCAGCCTTGGCTTGTTCTTCACTGATAGAATACCGTATCGAACGTTTACTGGGTAAGAGGCGTTTCTCAGGTATATACAAATGCTTTTCAATAAGTAATTCATGCTCCTCGGTGTGCCAAGTCATATTAATGCCAGCATAACCGAACGCCGCTTGTCTCGGTTTCTGCACGAAATTCAATTGATACACGCCTCCCAAAATGCAATATTTTTTAAGATTTATCTGCAAATACAATTATTACTCGTGTTCATCGAAGGCAATTACTTTGAGAGGAAAGCAAAAAAAAAAAAAGGGAAAAAACACTTGCACGTCTTACCTCATCGAAGCTTAGTTTAAAAATTTTTGGATTATAAAATGTATTTATAAATAGCTCGAATTCTTGTTGCTCTTCTACAAGAAAATCAGGATAAATATCTGGAAATTCGTCGTTTGATAGAAATTGCGGCGCTTTCGGCATTTTGCTCGGTTTCACAACTTTTTTCTGGGCTTTTTTTCGATTCTTTGCCGCTGCTTCCTCAGCCTGTTTTAATGCACGTACTTGTTCTTCATATTCTCGATATTTGTCCATAATATTTTGGCGAACTCTGTTCTGGATATCAAGCTGCATCTTAAATTCATTTACTAAGCATTCAGATAAATCTAAAAATGAGAACAACATTTTTTTCTTCATTGTAAACAAAAAAAAAAAAAACAATGCTCTGTACAAAGAAGAAAACCACATGAGTTTTTAGGGATAAAAAACTAGAGCTTGATGATAAGAACAACTAACTTTTTTTTTTTTTTT